>QNQO01009965.1:0-36984 GCA_003290165.1 Berberis thunbergii | reverse complement strand
TTGATGAAGCCTCCTACTGGGTTCATCTAGCGAAAGATCTGCCAGATCATCGACTCCAATCTTCCAACCACTTCAACACTGAGAACCTGAAATAGAAAATCCCCAAAATCAAAGTATGATCAGTGTAATACAAATCATAAAGCAATATATGACTTATTCTCTTCTGAACCAAAAGCACCATATTTTCTGAGTACTATTTATGTGGACAAGATTTTGAACACATGCAACCAAACAGAGCATGAAAGCAATTTTTGTAATTGGAGATCCCAAATGAAGTAGAATGACCAAAAACACCCAATACAATTACAAAACTGTTTGTGGTAAAGCAAATAGTTTTAAGTTCTCTTTTCTTTTTGTACAGTTTGTTGATCTTGGCATGTTAGTACATTGTGTGTTACTGTACTTGGAAACTTCACATGGTAGTTTCAAATCTCACCTCTACAGAGAACATGATCAAAGTTGCACCTTTGGAGGTAGAAACATTTAAGTCTGTGACAAAGCCAAGATTATGAATAATTTCCATCAGTTTGGTGAATCTGCCTCTCTTGCTCTCACAAATTATCTTCACACATAGCCTATTTCCATCCATGGGGGTCACTTTAACGTCGGCCTGTAATGAATTATAGATAACAAAACATTATGAATTTATGTGTGGAATTCAAGATAAGTTATTCAAGAATGTGGACGGAAAATATAGTCTTTATTACCTCTACTTCAATTTTCTCATTGTGTGTCTTGTGGAGTAGTATACATCACTCCCTTGGTTCTCCTTTTCTTCATTTTCAATCTCCACAAGCTGGTCAGTGAGCCCTTAACATGTTTGTTGTAAGGCCTTGATGTACTTAATGGCATCGTTGATGATGTTGCCTTGTTCATCTATCCCATTACACAAATTAAGAAACCAAAGTTGCAACAAATGGGACTAATGCATGGAGACAAAGATGGACTTACATTTCATTCATGGAAAAGAAAGAAAAGAAATGGGGTTGGGGAGCTTACATTTGTGATAAATGGGACTGATGCTTCGAGATTGATTAGTCTGTCATTGAGCTTAAGCCTCCTCTTTCTTTCAGCTTCAAGATTCTTGGACTTGAACTCAGTTACGCCTTCTCTCTTGTACCTCCTTGACCAGATTTCGCCACAATCCATCTCGTTCTCAATGCCGTAGCAATTATTATCAAGTGAAGTTGTGAGCCATAGCTATTGAAGGAAGGGGAAGCAGAGTTAGAAGATGAGTAATAAAGGGGAAGCAGAGCACAGATGATAATTTTACTATAGTAGAAGTGTGGGGGTGAATGAGTAAATTATTGAAGAGAGAGGGGGGGAGAGATAAACAAGTTGTTAGGGGCAGAGTTTGTTTTCATCTGTACTATATTATTCCATAATAACCACATTTTCTTGGCCTTTTGGAGGGCTATTTTGACTGTGGTTCAGGGAAGTTTTGCACTCTTGAAGACTTTCTGTTGTACATGACTAGTGTCATTTTAACTGAAAACCAAGTGAAGAAAAGCAAGTTTCATGGCCACAGAAATGAAATGTGTAATCTCTCTCTCTTGCTTGTTAACTTGGTTAGTACTCTTTGCTTCAATGCTAATTGTATTGTTGTGCTATGCCATGTTTCGCCCACATAGACCTATTGGGCTAGTAGGTTCATGTAACATGTACTTTGAGGTTGTGTCTTATATAACAAGTTCAAATTGGTAGGTTTTAAGCTGTTAGAGCTCTAGTTATTATGGTGGTCTCTCAATGAATTGGCTCTTCAAGAAGCGTAATCCCATCAATGATATTAGTTAAGAGGTAGAGGAATTTGACTTGAGTGAGACCACTTCTAAAAAATTAACAAAAACTTCAATCAACTCTCCCTTATTTCTTCTACGGGTGCTTTCGTGAATTATTTAATATCTTCACACCAAGGTGAATTGTGTGAGTGAAGTTGTTAGAGAATAT
This sequence comes from Berberis thunbergii, assembly GCA_003290165.1. Taxonomy (NCBI): domain Eukaryota; kingdom Viridiplantae; phylum Streptophyta; class Magnoliopsida; order Ranunculales; family Berberidaceae; genus Berberis; species Berberis thunbergii. The sequence continues at coordinate 35,037 of QNQO01009965.1, read as the reverse complement.
ATTTTTTATTTTGAAAGTAAGCTTCTTTTCATGCTTCTTCAAAAACATCGCACAATGTCAATGGCCATGTAGGTATGATATGAAAAGAAGTAAACTGAAAAAGACCCTAATAGAAGTTGGTTTATAGAACCCATTTAACTGAAACGAGCTATACACAAAGGAGTTTCAAAATAAACCTGATTGGGAAGTTTGGATCATGAAATGATTGTGTGTAAAACTATGGTCACTTTTTCTGATTATTTATACTAGGGAATCTATTATCTTTCCAAATCAAACCACCTCACCCTACTCTCTAATCTATTCACAACAACTTCTTTGCATAGCCCTTTGGCATGTAAATACTACCACACCACCAAGAGTGTCGCTACATTTTAAGTCACCACCATCCACTATTAAAAAAGAGAAGAGAAAAAAAAAGTATATATATATATATTGTACATAATTAATCTATTGACTACATTTTTTTTTTTGTACTAATAAGATTCTTGCCAAGGCTAGCTCTGATGAACTTAAACAATTCACAATATATTGCTTTTAATAAAGATATGATGGTGTGTTTCGTGTGGAGTTGAGTATTTCCACCCATGAGAACTTTAAGGACATCCAAGAATATGGTTTGGGGTTGCGCTTGGGTCGAGTCATGTTGACCCAAATTCATGGGGAATTGGGGATTCATTGACTAAAAGTATTTATACTATAATTTCTAGACTGAACCACGACGTGTCATTCCATGGACTAAAAGTATTTATATTTAAAGTATAAATCCATGGGGATCCATTGAGTAAAAGTATTTATACTAAAATCCATGGGGAATTGATGGTTTCAGAATTTTCTAGACTGAACCCGGACGGTGTCATTCCACCTCTTCAATGAAGTTTGAGATCTTCACGTTCGTCCTGATTTGGGTGTATTGTAGTTTGGTTTCTTTGGGAATCATTGACGAATTTGAAGAGGTGCAATTCTGTGTTTAGGTTGTGTAGATTTGTGGAGGTTTCTAAACAAAAGAAGATTGTGAATTGGGGTACCAATTTTAAAAATTACTAAACCAAACCATTACAATTTGATTGTTGAACAGTACTGATATGGGATCATGTCGGAATATACCCACCACCACTTCATCTTTCCGAGCCCTTCACCTTCTTTGTAAACGCCAATAACCCCCTTCTAAACTAAACCACCCAATTCAGCAATCCCCCATTCAATTTCCAAATTTGTTCAAGTGGACCTCCACAGTTCAACACAACACACAATTGCACCTCTTCAAAATTCCACAAAAATTGTCAATGATGATGCGTCCAAAAACCATCCTCCTGTGAGTTTGACATACAAAAGTATTGTTAGACTACCAAGGACCACCTATTTGGTGGCCGAAGGCACTTTGATGCTTAAGTCAGTAACTCTATTGAAATAAATAAATAAATCTGGACAAAACTCAGTTAAAGTTGCAAGCATGTGTCGAATGTTTCCTGTACTTTTTATAATGGTCGCAGTTAATTCTCTGTGTGACTTAAGCATGCGAGGCGCAACGGAATGAGGTATTTCCTGTAACAGTTTCCTCCTTAATGGAAATGTGTCCATGGAGGCATAACTCCCTCCATGACTCTTTTTTGTGTAACGTTCATCTTCTTTATGAGAGAACTCGTGTCGGGCCTGGACTTGGGCCCTGATTTGTTCGGGTCTGGATTCGGACCCTGTTTGTGCCTTCTTGATGGACAGTCTTCGTTATTCTTTGTGTGAAGTTCATTATTCTCCCAATAGAGCTTCTCAGGCGACACTGGACAGTCTTCGTTATGATTATAATCTTTCGCCCGACCTTGAGATTATTCTCCCTGGACAGGATGGTAGCCCTTGTAGTCCAAAGGCTGGATGCATCAATGTGTATTCGTGCATGTTCTCTTCGGGCTTTCGATTCGCGGTTCCAGTGTTATTTTGGGAGTATCTGAACTTCTTGGGCATTCCTCCTACCCAAATGGGTTCTAATGGTTAGAAGGTGATGGTTTTTTTCTTACGCAAGGGTTATTTTATCCGGCATTCCTTTGACTGTGAGGATTTTGCATTCGATGGTAGGTTTGTTGTTGAACATGGATATGTGTTTCCTCCGTTCTCCAAGATTGTTTCGAGAACCTCAATGACATCCCTTATTGGTCGCGGTCGTGGTTTTACGCTTCTGTGAACTCCGACTACTTCCAATTGCGAAGCCGTTTGATTTTTTTATCATTCCGAGTTCCCACATGCTGAAAAATCTTTACTTAACTGCCGTGGAGCAGAGGATCAATAATCGATTCTTGAAGCTTCACCGTTTTCTTGTGGATGCATTTTTTTAGGGTATCCTTGAGCGAAGTGGTTTGTACACTATGAATGAAGCGGAATGAGCTTATTTACTGAGTCTCGTACTGAGGTTACTATTGTTCACGTTGCTCATGCTGGTGTTAGTGATGCTAGCATTGATTGGAAAGTGAACTCGAATCGGTGTGTTACGGATCTCGATGCTCATGTTAATATCACAATCCATGCTTCAAGAAAAAAAAAACTTGTGAGGCCTACGAGTCCGTCGAGGCGACTACCAGTAGACCCTAGTCCGGGTTCTGAGGAAGAAACAACTTTCTAATTGTGGTTCTTCTCAGAATGTGTCTTGTCCAAATCCTGTTCAAGAAGTTACGAGGGTTGCCTCTCGCCCAAGTCCTTCCCATGATGATGTTTGCAAAAGGAGATCGTGAGTCTTTCAAGGAGGCTAAAGTGCTGAGGCTCGCGTTGAAAATGAGTGAGAATGAGTAGGGGTGGGCAAAAACCGATTTAAATTCGATTAACCGACCGAACCGGTTTTCAAATTCGGTTCGATAATCGAACCGAAATATGAGTAGAAAGAAAATAATTTAAACCGAACCGAACCGATTATAAACGGTTCGAAATCGGTTTACAATTTTGAACTGACCGATTTATAACCGAACCGACCGATTAATTAGATATATATAAATAACTAAATAACATATAGGTATCAATACCTGATTAGTGCAACAAATGCACTGCAGTACACTCTATTGCACTAAATCACCCCATTCTCTCAAAGTTTTCAATTTTGGGCTAAAAATTGGGTATGTAAAAAAATTTAGCCTGTAAAAAAATTGGATATGTTTTAATGAAAGTCTTTCAAATGCTTGAGCCTGAAATTTTGGCCCAACCGAACCGAACCGATCCGAAATTCGGTTCAACCGAATTCATCGATTTACAAATACAAAATTCGGTTTCGGTTTGGGTTTTGGGCAAACCGAATGAAATCGGTTTGGGGCTCAAAACTGAACCGAACCGACATTGCCCACCCCTAAGAATGAGACTACTCGTCCGCTGGACGATAACGAGAAGAAGCTTCTTTCCGCTTATGGTGTCTCAGACACTATTGAGTTGTCTAATGATGATCCCCGAGTCATTAATGAAAAAATGGTTCAATTAGTTGTGGAGCAGTCTAAAGAGGTTGGTGGTGGTCAGACCTTCAAGGATCACTCTCCTTCTCCTTCTATTGATGTCAGCGAAACAGCCGAGATCTTAGTTTCTTTTCATGTTTATCAGATCTCTTTGTTCCGCTGCTACCACTAGTCTTGCCCTTACCACTGACACTTTTCAACGGGAGAGTAAAAGTGGTTTTTCCGTTGTTACTGGCCCTTCAGGTTGTCGGGGGTGGTTCTTCAATGCTTCCAAATCCTAGTGTTCTACATCCACAAGTTGGTTGGACTGAGGCTGGCCCAAAGGATATCTGTATCAAGTCGGATGGCAAGTTTTGCTGGTTCACTCAGCTTAACGTGCAAGACGGAGCAAGTAGGTTGGTGAATGAGTGGCACAGGTGGTTGATGGAAAGTTCTTCGATGCCCATATTGGATCCACTTGATCATATCGATCACGGTTTTGAGCAAATAATGGATGAGATGAATCATCTCGCTAATGAAGGGTGGTGGGCTCGGTCTATCGAACTAGTCGTGATCAAGTGGCTTCTTTGAAGAGGAGATTGGCAACATTATTGCTTGTGTTTCTCATGTCATTCCCAATTTGATGTGTTGAAAACGCAATGTGCGGAATCAGATAAAGCTACAGGGGTTGTTCGGAAGTCATTGGTTGAGGCGACAAGTATGCGGGATAAATCTGCTGCTAAGCTTGAGTTTTTGAAAGCCAAGTTGACTGGGGTCATACCCATTTACATGATGTGGAAAAAGAGATATCCACTGAGAAAATCGCTTTTGATGAAGCTTCTCGTGCTGAAGTGGAGCAATCCATTACGTATGATTCCGCTGAGAGGCGGGTGGAATAGATAACTAATGCGCTTGATGATGTCAAGGCAGATACTTCCCGTATGTTTTTCACCGTTGAGAGGTGGATTGTCGCAGCCAAAAATGAACTCGTTGCTGCCAAGGATAGGCTCCGCATTGTCAAAGCCAAATATTAGAAGCCAGTTGTTGACAGGCGGATTGAGTTTCTTGACTATATCGAGAGGCTTGGTGAGGATTTTTCTAGGTACTGTCACTTGGTTGCTGAAGCTTTCAAGGACAACGATGTTGAAGTGTCTGTTCCAATAGTCGAGGAGCCATTGCTTCCTCTATCCTTGAATGCCCCAAAGCCGTTGCTTTCTTCCTCCACTGTGGAGAGCTTCCCCTATTCCAAGGAATGATTATCATGTAGTTGCTTCCACTTCTTTGTCCTCTTCTCTAAATGTAACATAATAGTATTATCAATAAAATGAGCTTTGTTGTTTCTTATTCTTTCCAGTTTAGTTGTAATTGTCACAGATTTTGCTCTGAATTCTTTTGTAGTTGCTTTCGCGCTTTGGTTCATTATTCATTTAATGGTGGGCTAGTATTATCCTTCATGATTTGCTGCAAGCTATTTGCTTTTGCTTGTAGTTCCTCAAATCATGTAGATTTGCTCCTTTAATTCTGACTTCTTTGGTTTGACATATCTGTCAACTCGAAGTTCTTGCATTGAGTCACTTTGGTCGTTGTACATTTACTTCGTGAACTCGACTTCTCGGTCGACTAAAAACTTTTTGTGTGGAGTCGATCTATTTATTCAACATTGTCGAAGTTTTTGTGCTCAGTTGATTCGGGTGTCCGACTTCTACTTCGTTAATTCGACATTCTTGTCGATTCAAAGTTTAAGTGTTTAGTTGACTCGGGTGTCCAACTTTTACTTCGTTAATTCAACATTTCAGTCAATCCGAAGTTTTTATGTTTAGTTGACTCGGGTGTCCAACTTTTACTTTTTTAATTCGACATTCCAGTCGATTCGAAGTCTTTGTGTTTAGTTGATTCGGGTGTTCGTCCGATTTTTACTTCGTTAATTCGACATTCCAGTCAATTCAAAGTCTTTGTGTTTAGTTGATTCGGGTGTTCAACTTTTACTTCGTAATTTTGACATTCAAGTCGATTCGAAGTTGTTGTGTTTAGTTGACTCGGTGTCCTACTTTTACATCGTTAATTTGACATTCCAGTTGATTCATAATTGTTGTGTTTAGTTGACTCGGGTGTCCAACTTTTACTTCGTTGATTCAACATTCCAGTCAATTCAAAGTCTTTGGTTAGTTGACTCGGGTGTCCAACTTTTACTTCGTGATTGATCATACTAGAAGTTTATATATTTGACTTTGGTCGTCGATTGCTTTGTATGTCTATTCTATCATCCGTGCAAATAATAAGGGTTCTGAATTCATAAACTCATTGATATTCCTTTTTGGATGTTTTCAATAGCCTTAACTGTTAAAGCATTTACGCTGGTTCGGCATTTGATTTGCTTTGCCTTCTTTCGCTAAAGAATGATGTTTTTGTTTCCTTGTCTATTTTTGCTTGCTATTGATCCACATGTTAGAGTTTGATGTTTTTTGTAGCTTTGCCTTCCTTTGTTTCATCCTCGCATGTCGTATATGCTGTCGTGAATGGCAGATTCAAAGTGTTTTTCTATTCGATGGCTGAGTAATGCTGGCTAGTCCGATCATGTTCATGTCATCACCAAATCGTTTGTTCATGCTTTTGTCAACACCAAACTGTCCAATCATGTGCACATCAGCAACGAATTGTCCAATCATGCTCACTTCAGCACAAAATTGTCCAATCATGCTAATGTTGGCTCTGTGTTTGGTGTCAACCATCAAGGTTCGGTTGAGCCTGTTGCTGTTGGTTTTGTCGTTAGTGATTCGGGTCAAGCTAGCATCCGTCGGAAAGATCTTTTGACTCGTATTAATTGGTTGATGCAAACTTTTCCATGTTTTGTGCATTTGTGAAATGAATTGTCTGGTTTAGTCAGTATCCTTGTTCTAATATAAATCGATTCGAGTGAAAAGTTTTCCTGGCTGCTTCATGTGATTTGCTTCCTCCTGTTATGCGATGAGAGGCGTATATTAACTCTCTGGGTTGTTCTTTTGATCCTGCAGCGTTATCTGTTTTCTCCCTCCATTCGAGTTGTTTGTCTGGCATTCCGATGAACTCATCGAGTCGTCCTTCATGAATCCAGTGCTCGATTTTGTTTTTTATATTGTAGAAATCTTCGATATCGTGCTTGTGATCCCTATGGAATGAACAATATTTGTTTTTGTCTCTCCCTTCCAGGTATCCTCTCATCCTTTGCACCCAGTTGACTTTATCCCATTTTGTTATGTGTTTCAGTATATTAGCTTGACTTGTTTTCAGGGTTGTATATGGCTTGTATGTGTTTTTCATCACACTCGTTACTCACTCGTGTCAAGGCTGTGTTGGTTGTAGCTTCACGGATTCTTATTGTTGTGAATCGTTCCTATTTCCATTTCAATGTTTCTTTGATTGGTGGTTACTTTCCCGTTTTCTATCATCCCGTCTTTTTTCCTCATTTCTTTTTCGTTTTCTTGAAAACTTTCTCTTTTTGAATCATATTTCCTCGTGCCGCCTTCATCTCCTCAATGGAAATGTGTTTTTGTGCTATTTTTAGCAAGACTACCATGCATTTTGGAGGTTCCAGGAAATGAGCATCAAATAAGGGGCCTATCTTCAGTCTGGCCACAAATGTTGCAACGGTTGCATCGTCACGACATCCATCAATCATTGTTAGTTCATTGGTAAAACAGGTGACATATTCCCGTATTGTCTCTTTGGACTTCTGCCTAATATGCAGGAAGTAGTGTGGCCTCATCCGCTGGCTTCCGATGAAAGGAATCTATCGGCCTCGATGGTAGGCTGTTGAACCAATTCATTGTTGTGGATGTGAGGCTAATCGGGAATGTGTTGCTTAAGATCAACTTCGTGGTTTCCTTTAGAGCCATCATGTGGTTGAAATGTCTCAGGTGATCAGTTGGGTCTGTGGTACCATCATATACTTTGAACTTTGGCAGATTGAATTTTTTTGACATCGTCGTTTCATGAGGGCGTCAGATAATGGTGGTTTTGCTAACTCGTATACTATGTTGGGATCAGTGACCCCTATCCTGAACAGGATTTTGGTAAGTGTCTCTTCACACAATGGATTATTGCCTCGAGGGAGCATGTTGCTTTCTAAGTTTCCCTGTTGCGGTTCTGCTAGGACTTCATCACTTCATCGAGTTTGGTTGGCAGAGTTTTGTTGTGGCAGTGCCTGAACAAGATCAGCTGACTGAATGCACTCCTGGGTGATCTTTTCCAGCATTTTTGTCATGTGACTCGTCGGGGCCGTGAGAGCAAGTCCACCCGAGGATATGTAGCAGCGCCATCAAATGCTCGGGTTGTTTGGGCTATTGTGTGTTGATGATCCGCGTTCTCGGGTGCTATTGGTCCGACGATCCGGATTGCTTCTTCTTCGTAAGCTGTCAGCGATGCATTGTAGTTAGTAGGAGAGTTGTCATGATCATTACTGGGTTGAGGATCTGTAGTCCATTTGCTCTGACTGTTTGTTGATGTTTTATCGGGTTATGATGAGCCTTGTTACTGTGTGTATCATTTAGAAAGGAAACTTTTCGTCTCCACAGACGGTGCCAAACTTATGCGTCCAAAAATCGCCCCCCCTGTGAGTTTGACCTGCAAAACAACTGTTAGACTGCCAATGACCACCTTCGTAATCCCTCCAGGACTCTTTTTTTGGTATAACGTTCTTCTTCTTTATGAAAGAACTCGTGTCGGGCCTGGACTTAGGCTCTGATTGGGCCTGGAACCATGCCCCATTTGTGTCTTCTTGATAGCGGGCCTTATCTGGGTCCCCATTATTGGTTTTTTTTTTGTCGTGGGCTTTATGAACTGGCCCAATTGATTGGATGTTATATCCTCGTGATGGGTGTCTATGCCACGTGTACGGCCATGACAATCGTTTTATTTTGATGTATCATAAACTACTCCTCCCTTAGTTAGTGGGCATGCTTAAGTGGTCACTAACTTTGTGACGGTTTGCCTTTCATTTTATTCATTACCTTGTATTTAATGTTGTCAGTAGCTTTCCGCCAGTTGGTGTCTCGATTCTTTGCTTGCTCGTCTGCGCACATTTCTAGGATTTTGCATAGCCATCATATCTCGCACGCTATCCCATGAGTCATCCTTTCATTGCTCAGTTCTATGAAAGGAGATGTGACGAATTCATTTTCCCTCTTCACGCTATCTTTGAAATTAGGATTTGCTCATTCCTTCATCTTCTTCATTTCCATTGCTTCGTTGTTCTCCAACGATGTGTGTTGGTGACAAGCTAAGTAGTAAGTCGTTAACTTTGTGCGAAGCTCATTCCTAATAGAGCTTCTCAGGCGACACTGGACAATCTTCGTTCTGGTTATAATTTCCCGCCCAACCTCGAGATCATCGTGCCTGGATAATATGATAGCCCTTGTAATCCAAAGGATGGATGCATCGTACTGTATTCGTGCATGTTCTCTTTGGGCTTTCAGTTCCCGATTCCAGAGTTGTTTTGGGAGTATCTGAACTTTTTGGGCATTCCTTCTACCCAAATGGATCCTAATGGTTGGAAAGAGATGGTTTCTTCTTACGCGAGGACTATTTTATCCGGCATTCTTTTCACTGCGAGGGTTTTGCATTTGGTGGTGAATAGGGATATTTGTTTCCTCTGTTCTCCATATTGTTTCGAGAACCTCAATGACGACATCTGTGATTGGTTGTGTTCTTGGTTTTACGCTTTCGTGCTACTTCCAATTGCGAAGCCGATTGATTTTTTGATCATTCCGAGTTCCCAACAGGTGGAAGAATATGCACTTATTTGCCGAGGAGCAGAGAATTAGTGATTGATTTTCATAGCCTCACCGTTTTCCTGTGGAGGCATTTCTTTCTGAGGGTATCCTGGAATGTAGTGGTTTGTACACTATGAATGAAGTGGAACGAGCTTTATTTACTGAGTCTCGTGTTGAGGTTATTGATGTTTTCGCTACTTGTGCTGGTGTTAGTGATGCTAGCATTGATTAGAAAGTGAGATTGGATCGATGTGTTACGGATCTCAATACTCCTATTAATGTCACAGTCCATGCTTCACAAAAAATAAAGCTTGCGAGGTCTACAAGTTCGTCGAGGCAATTGTCGATGGACCCTGGTCTTGTTCCGAGGAAGAAATGACTTTCTAATCATGGTTCTACTCGGATTGTGTCCTTTCCAAATCCTGTTTAGGATGTTATGGGGGTTGCCTCTCGCCCAAGTCCTTCCCACGATGATGTTGCAAAAGGAGATCGTGAGTCTTTTGAGAAGGCTGAAGAGTTGAGGCTCGCAATGAAAATGAACGAAAACGAGACTACTCATCTGCTGGACGATAACGAGAAGAATCTTCTTTTTGTTTATGGTATCTTGGACACTGCTAAGTTGTCTAATGATGATCCCTGAGTCATTAACGAAAAATGCTTCAGGTAGTTGGTTCACTCATCTTGACGTGCAAGACGAAGCACGTAGGTTGGTGAATGAATAACACAGGTAGTTGGTGGAAAGTTCTTTGATGCATGTATTGGATCCATTTGATCATATCGATCACGGTCTTGAGTAGATAATGGATGGGATGAATCATCTCGCCAATGAAGGGGTGGTGGGCTCAGTCTATCGAGCTAGACGTCTTTCGAGGATGACGATGTGGAAGAGTCTGCTCCAATAGTTGAGCAGCCATTGCTTCCTCTATCCTTGAACGCCCCAGAGTCGTTGCTTTCTTCCTCCGCTGAGGAGAGCTTCCCATGTTCTCGGGAATGATGATCCTATAGTTGTTTCCACTTATTTGTCCTCTTCTCCAGATGTAACATAATAGTATTATCAATAAAATGAGCTTTGTTGTTTCTTATTCTTTCAAGTTCAATTGTAATTGTCACGGATTTTGCTATGAATTCTTTTGTAGCTACTTTCGCGTTTTGGTTCATCATTCATTTAATGGTGGGCCAACATTATCCTTCCTGATTTGCTGCAAGGAATTTTTTTTGCTTTTAGTTCCTCGAATCATGTAGATTTGCTCCTTTAATTCTGAATTTGTTGGTTTGACATGTCTGTCAACTTGAAGTTCTTGCGCTGAGTCACTTTGTTCGTTGTGCGTTTACTTCGTGAACTCGATGACTCGGTCGACTTGAAATTTTTTGTGTCGAGTCGATATGTTTGTTCAACATCGTCGAAGTTTTGTTCTTAGTTGATTCAGGTGTCTGACTTATTTTCGTTAATTAAGCATTTCGGTCGGTTCAAAGTTTGTGTTTAGTTGACTCGGGTGTCCAACTTTTACTTCGTTAATTCGACATTCTGGTCAATTCAAAGTCTTTGTATTTAGTTGACTCGGGTGTCCAACTTTTATTTCGTTAATTCGACATTTCGGTGGATCCGAAGTTTTTGTATTTAGTTGACTCGAGTGTCCAACTTTTAATTCGCTAATTCGACATTCCAATCTACTCAAAGTGTTTGTGTTTAGTTGACTCAGGTGTCCTACTGTTACTTCGTTAATTTGACATTCCAATCGATTCAAAATTTTTGTGTTTAGTTGACTTGGGTGTCCGACTTTTACTTCGTTAATTCGACATTCCAGTTGATTCGAAGTTTTTGTGTTTAGTTGACTCGGGTGTTCGACTTTTACTTCGTTAATTTGACATTCCAGTCAATTTGAAGTCTTTGGTTAGTTAACTCGGGTTTTCAACTTTTACTTCGTGGTTGATCAGACCGGAAGTATATACAGACTTTGGTCGTCGATTGCTTTGTATGTCTATTCTATCATCCACATAAAGAATAAGGGTTCTGAATTCGTAATCTCATTGATATTCTTTTTTTGATGTTTTCAACAGCCTTAACTGTTAAAACATTTACACTGGCTTGGCGTTCGATTTGTTTTGCCTTCTTTCACTGGAGAATGATTTTTTGTTTCCTTGTCTTTCTTTGCTTGTTATTGATCCTCGTAGTAGAGTTTGATATTTTTGTTGCTTTGTCTTACCTTGCTTCATCCTCTTACCTTGCTTCATCCTCATATGTTGCATATGCTGTCGTGACTGGAAAATTCAAAGTGTTTTCTATTTGATGGCTGAGTAATGCTGGCTTCTCCGATCTTGTTCATGTCATCACCAAACTGTCCGATCATGCTTTTGTCAACACCAAATTGTCCAATCATGTTCACATCAGCACCAAATTGTCCAATCATATTCACACCAGCACCAAATTGTCCAATCATGCTGATTTTGGCTCTGTCTTTGGTGTCAACCATCAAGGTTCGGTTGAGCATGTTGCTGTTGGTTTTGTTGTTAGTGATTCGGGTCGAGCTTGCATCCTTCGGAAAGATCTTTTAACTCATATTAGTTGGTTGATGCAAACATGAAATGACTTGTCTGGTTTAGTCAGTATCCTTGTTCTGATATGAATCGGTTAGATTGAGAAGTTTCCTTGGCTGCTTCATGTGTTTTGCTCTCTGGGCTATTTTTTTGATCCTGCAGTGTTGTCTGTTTTCTTCTTCCATTCGAGATGTCTGTTTGGCATTCCGATGAACTCTTCGAGTCGTCCTTTCTAAATCCAGTGTTCGATTTCGTCTTTTAGATTGTAGCAATCTTCGTATTGTGCCCATTATCCTTATGGAATGAATAGTATTTGCTTTTGTCTTTCCCTTCCAAGTCTCCTCTGATCCTTTGCGGCTTGTTGACATTATCCCATTTCGCTATGTGCTTCAGTATATTTGCTCGATTTGCTTTCTGAGTTATATTTGGCTTGTATCTGTTTTTCATCACTCATTACTTGCACATGTCAAGGCCATGTTGGTTGTAGCTTCCTGGATTCTTGTTGTTGCTAATCGCTCCTTCTGCCATTTCAAGGTTTTTTCGATTGGTTGTTACCTTCCTATTGTTCGTCATCTTGTCTTCTTTCCTCATTTATTTCTCGTTTCCTTCAAAAAATTTCTATTTCTTGGTCATTTTTCCTCGTGGCCGCCTTCATCTCCTAAAGGGAGATGTGTTTTTGTGTTATTTTTAGCAAGAATGTCATGCCTTTTGGAGGTTCTAGGTTATGAACATCAAAAAAGGAGTATATTTTCAATTCAGCTGCAAATGTTGCAGCAGCTGTTTCGTCACTACATCCATCGATCATTGTTAGTTCATTGGTAAAGCAGGTGACATATTCCTTTATTGTTTCTTCGGGCTTTTGCTTGATATGCTGGAGGTAGTGTAGCCCTTTCCTCATTCGCTGGCTCCTGATGAATCTGGTGATAAAAGCGGTGGCCAAAGCTTGGAAGGAATCTATCGACCTCGGTGGTAGGCTGTTGAAGCAATTCATTGTTGTGGATGTGAGGCTAATCGGGAATGTCGTGTATAAGATCGACTTTGTGGTTTCCTTTAGAGCCATCATGTGGTGGAAATATCTCAGATGATCAGTTGGGTCTGTGGTAACATCATATACTTCGAAGTTTAGCAAAGTGAACTTTTTTGGCATTGTAGTTTTCATGAGGACGTAAAAAATGGCGGCTTTGCTAACTCGTATAGTATGTTGGGATCAATAATCCCCATCATGTATGGGATTTTGGTAAGCATCCCGTCACATAGTGGATTCTTGCCTCGAGGGATCTCGTTGCTTTTGTAGTTTTCCTATTGGGGTTCTGTTGGGACTTTGTCACTTCCTCGAGTCCAGTTGGCAGATTTTTGTTGTGGCGGTGCCTGAATAGGATCAACTGACTGAATGTGCTCCTGGGTGATCTTCTCCAACATTTTTGTCATGTGACTCATCATGCCATGAGCAAGTCCACCTGAGAGTCTATGACAGCGCCGCCAGATGCTTGGGTTGTTTGGGCTATTACGTGCTACTGATCTGCGTTCTCGGATGCTATTGGTCCGACAATTCGGGCTGCTTCTTGTTCGTGAGTTATCAGGGATGCATTGTTGTTAGTATGAGAGTTGTCATGATCATTACTGGGTTGACGATTTGCAGGTTGCGCCTTTCACTCTGACGGCTTATTGATATTTTATCGGGTTATGGTGAGCTTTGTTACTCTATGTATCGTTTAGAAAGGAAACTTGTCGTCTGCACGGATGACGCTATGCGTCCAAAAATCATCCTCCTGTGAGTTTGACCTGCAAAACAACTGTTATACTGCCAAGAACCACCTTTTTGGTGGCCGAAGGCACTCCGATGCTTAAGCCAACAACACTGTTGGAAGAAAGAAATAAATCTGGACAAAACTTATTTAAAGTAGCATACCTGTGTCGAATGTTCTCTTCTTTTTATAATGGTCGTGGTTTAATTCTCTGCGTGACTTAAGCATGTGAGACGCAACAGAAGGAGATGTTTCCTGTAACAATTTCCTCCTTAATGAAAATGCGTCCGTGGAGGCATAACTCCCTCCACGACTCTTTTTTGGTGTAACATTCACCTTCTTTATGAGCGAGTTCGTTTCGGGCCTCGACTTGGGCTCTGATTCATTCGGGTATGGATTCGGGCACTATTTGTGTTTTCTTGATGGCGAGCCTTATCCGGGCCTTTATAATTGACTTTGTTTTTCTTGAACTTTATGAGCTAGCCCCATAAATTTAACGTTATATCCTCGTGATGAGTCTCTATGCCACGTATACGGCCGTGATAATCTGTTTATTTTGATGTATCATCAAATGATACCCAAAGAAACAAAATTACAATACACTCGAATCAGGACCAATTTGAAATCAAATGATACCCAAAGAAACCAAATTACAATACACTCAAATCGAGACAAATTTGAAGATTTCATACTTTTCATAGTGGTAGAATGGCACGGGGCTCGCATGAAACGAAATTACCAAAAATAATTCACTAAAAAGGTATTCTGAAATTGGTATGTAAAACTACACAACAGGATCATTGGAATTGTCACGTGTGCACCTTCCAACAAATCACTTTTCATTTATACCCCTGTCTCTGATACCTTTCAGTAGGGGTGGGCATCCCATCCCGTGATCCCGTTCCCGTCCCGTCCCGTCCCGATTTTTCCGGGTCTTAATGGGATTGAATAATTTCATCCCGATCCCGTCCCGTCCCGATCTAGAATGGGATGGAGATTTTCAATCCCGCCAATCCCGTCCCGTCCCGAACTAATTTATTAATATTAATTATTAATATTTTTTATTTAATTATTTATTTTAGAATTGTGGATGCCCATACAAATATACTGATGTATATAACATATTTAATTTTTTAGCATCTCTATCATTATCTCACACATCTCCATGAATATCCCACTGTTCTCACTCTCTCAAGTCTCCTCTCTCTGAATTAAAAGGTAAAACTGTAAAAGTGTAAAACATATCTCTAAGACTCTAACAAACAAAAGCATGTCGATTTTTTTAGGGTTATAGCAATTAGCAACAAACAAAAGCAGAGAAGATCAAAAGACTGAAGAGTGAAGAGGTTCTTCTCACTCGCACTGTCGCACACTCGCACACGCTTCATCAGTTCATCCGACTTCATATCCTTTCATCTGAGCTCACTCTCTCATCAGTCATCATCTGATTCATCTCTTCCCCTTCACCGATTTCAGGTAAAAAAGAAAACCCTATAAATCTCTTTGAAATCCGCAAAGATCGAAGCCTTGTAATATTGATTTGAGCCGATTTACCCAATTTTCTTCATCTTTAAGGAGGATCTTGATGAATCTTTTGGTTCGCTTTTAGGGTTATAGCAAATGAACAACAAACAAAAGCAGAGAAGAGGTTGTTCTCACTCGCACACGCTTCATCCGAATTCATCTCTTTTCATCTGATCTCACTCTCTCATCATTTCTTCCCCTTCACCGACTTCAGGTAAAAAAAAAACCCTATATGCTTTGAATCTCTGCTTTTTTTTTTTATGTTTTTACAGTATTGATGTTTCTATATGCTTTTTTATTTGCTTGATTCTGTTGCTAGATGCGAGAAAAACACCTTTCTCGTTTCGGTTGACGATTGAAAATCTTGGGTGTTTGTGGTTTTCTTAGGGTTGATCAGATGAAAAGAGTGAAATGAAAATTGTTTGACAGGGTCCTAATTTTGTTAGGTTTTTAGCTTTTTATGAGATCTTCTTTAGGTCTTTGTTTAAAGAAAATTGTTTGACAGGGTCCTAATTTTGTTAGGTTTTTAGATTTCAATGAGATCTTCTTTAGGTCTTTGTTTAAAGAAAATTGTTTGACAGGGCTCTAATTTTGTTTGGTTTAAGCTTTCAATGACATCTTATTTAGGTCTTTGTTTTTAGCTTTTAATGAGATAGGCGTGATTTGTTTGATCAAATTTGTTTAAAGAAAATTTCACCTTGTTCTTTTTGTTTTGTAGGAGCTCTTACACAGTTACACTGATCAAGAAGCAGAACAACTAGGAATCTGGTGTTCTTGTATATAAGTAGGTGTGAATAGATCATTTGACTTTGAAGTTGTTGTGTTCTATGTGAGCTTTTCTAATGAAAGCGTTACCATAAATTAGAGTGCCATGAGAATAAAATTATTTACTTTCTTTCAGGAATCCAAGACAAACTCAAGACCTGTGCGTAGGATGCTACTTTAGATGCTAATTCAAGACCTGTGCGTAGGAAAGTCAAGAGTCAAGACCTGTGCGTAGGAAACTCAAGACCTGTGCGTAGACAAACTCAAACTGGTTCAGATGCTAATTCTGCAATTGAGTTTGGTTTCTTTGTTTGGTTTCTGTAACAATTCTACTTTCTAAAAGTTTGGTTTCTTTTTGTATTCTGTTTAGGTACTCTGTTTGTATCTTATTTAGGTCTTATGTTTGTATTCTGTAACAATTCTACTCTGATTTGAATAAAGAGTTCTAATGCATTTAAGTGTTCTAATGCAGTATCATATTTAAGTGTTCTAATGTAGTATCATATTTAAGTGTTCTATGAATATGCAGTATCTATGATATTACTTCAAGCGTTCTATGATATTACTGCAGTGAAGAAGCTCAGTATTTACAGGTATCATATTTATTATTTTTATCAAACTTTTACTCTATTTTGTAGGCATTTCAACATCTCTGATCCCTCTTCTAAAAGCCAAGTCCCAAGAGCTGGAGTTGTTGTGCATACCAAGTAAAGTTCAGAAATATTACCTGCCCTCCTAGTAGAGATGTTAAAATGGCCCTAAACTCTGGAGTTGGAAGAGCCCCTTGAGCCCCACAAGAAATCTCTGTAGATCTTTTCAATTACATTGGCTAAAGAAACGAGCATAGAAATAATGGACATCATGTCAACTGGAATACTAGCAATAGTGTTTTTTTAGAGTCAGTCTGCTAGCCTTAGAAATTAAAGTTCTCTTCCAAAATGCTAGCCTATTGTTAATTCTATCAACCGCACCTTCCCACACTTGCCTGGAATTTTGCCCTTAAAGGAAGACCAAAATACTGACAGGGGATGGTTCCAACTTTGCAATTTGGAATGTCAACTAAGTCAGCCAGACTATTCACTTCCCCAACTGAATAAATAACAGACTCATTTTTTACACGGCTCTTGTCATATTTGCAAATTTTTTGGATGCCTCTGATCCCGTCCCGTCCCGATCCCGTTTGGGATGGGACGAGGTCGGGATGAGATTTTTCCCATCCCGTCCCGTCCCGATCCGTATGAACGGGATGGGATATGGATGGATATATCTCGTCCCATCCCGTCCCGTGCCCACCCCTACCTTCCAGGCTTCCACATTCGCACTAAAACAAGTATTTGATTAGACAAGAGTGAAACTAATGGATTTGGGTCAACATAACTCGACCCATGCGTGGGCCCAACCCATATTCTTGGATGCCCTTAAAGTTTGATATGGGTGGAAATCCACAAACTCCAAACAAAACACACCTTAAACCCTAAACCCCCATTCTCATTTCATCCCCAACACCCGGAGAAAAGCAACCATGTCGCCCTCCTTGGCTCGCTTCTTCTCCACCGCAGTCGCAGTCACCAAACCCGACTCTTCTACGAAAGGCATCAAAGACATGGTGAACAAACTCTTCAAGGAACGCAACCTCAACAAGCTGGCGGAGAACTTCATAAAGTCCTCCGAGTACGAGCGCTTTCGATCAAAGCACCGCATCTACCAAGTCACAGTCCGTCGTCTCGCCTCTGCCAAGCGATTCTCCAAGATCGAAGAGATCCTCGAGCTGCACAAGCAGTACCCTGAGATCAGAACCGAAGGTTTCGCGATGCGGATCATCAAGCTCTACGGTTGCGCAGGGATGTTCGATCATGCAACCAAGATGTTTGCTGAAATGCCCGAGTTGGAATGCAAGCAAACGGTGAAGTCCATGAATGCCCTTCTTTATGCTTGCGTTGAATCGAAGAATTTCGACAAGGTTGAGAAGCTCTTCCAAGAACTTCCGTTGAAACTGAAGGTAGAGCCAGATGACTACTCATATAATATCATGATTACTGCTTATTGTGAAATGGGTAATTTGGATTCGGCCCTTTCGATGTTTGATGAGATGGGGAGGAAGGGGTTGAAGCGTAGTTTGGTTACTTTTAATGCTATTTTGAATGCTTTGTTTGATGATAAAACGAGGTTTGCTGATGCGGAGAAGATTTGGGAGAAGATGGCGAACAATGGGATTGTTCCGGATATTAGAACTTATAATGCGAAGTTGAGGGGGTTTGTGAATGTGGGGAAGTTGGCAGATGCGGTGAAATTGGTTGAAGAGATGAAGGAGGAGAAGGTGAAACCAGTTGAAAAGCTGATAAAGGGGAAGCAGGAGGAAGGTGAAGAAGGGCAGGAGGAGGAGAAGGAGGTGTTGAAACCTGATGTTTTTAGTTATACGGCTTTGGTGAAAGGGTACTGCAGTGAAGGGAAATTGGAAGAAGCGAAAAGGATTTATGAAGAGGATATCGTGAAGGGTGATATTCTTCCTGTGAGATCGACAATTGAGATATTTGTTCCTCATCTTTGTGATAAGGGTGAGTTTGATCTCGCTTTTAAGGTGGTGAAAGATAGTGTTAAGCGAAATTGTTATGTTGGTGCGGGGTTGTTACAAGCTGTGATTGATGGGTTGGTGAAGGAATCAAAAGCTGAGAAAGCTAAGGAGCTTGCAGAACTTGCATGGACGAAGAGTTATAGCCCCAAAAACGTGACATTGCCCGAATCTGAGAAATTGACTGAATCTGTTGCCGTTGGCCTTAAAAGTTAAACACGAGCTTTCCTTGGGTTAGTGCTCTTCTTTTTTGGGATCATACTCTTCTTTTTGTTTAGGTACATCTGTACATCTCAACCATGAGCTAATTTGTTTATTTATTGTGGGGATGACAGATATTTTATTTTGCTTCCGTCTATGTTATTTCAGTATCATTTTGATTTTGCAATTTGATAAGGATGGAGCTGAATACCTGTTGTAGCAAACAATATACTGATAAAGAATGGATGTCTTAGTATATGGCAGTGCTTGATATATATATATAATACTTTCTTTTGGTTTTGAAAAAAAAATAAAAATTTACCTGAATCTACAAGTTACTTTAGAAATTTGTAAGATAATTATATATTTAAGTGGCGAATGCCAATCTTCAAATCCGTAACTTTTAGACAGTTAAAACATATGAGAGATTAGATCAAGGTGCTCAATGTTTGAAGCTCTGACAATGTGAAATGTTCTTTAGAAATTAGCCATGAACTTCATGGCTGCTGTATTATGTAGATCATTACAGTATGTTGTCAGTTTCCGTTATCTCACATGTTAATGCCTTAGTGGCACATTTTCTGTCAATACTAAACCACGTAAATCTGTGTTGGTTGGTTCAAACACACACTGACTATCTGAGAATTCCTTTGAACCACTCAACTGAAGTTTTAGGGATCCTTGTAAGGTTATTGTTATAATCTACAAAATAGAGACCAAAGCGGACGGTGTACCCTTGATTCCATTCCCAGTTGTCAAGCAAAGACCATACAAAGTAACCGCGTATGTCACAGCCATCATCCCTGCATTGGTTCATTTCATTTGTTATTTAGGTTTGGAATTTTCCATCTTCCTTGGAAGAAATGTCCCGATTCAAACTCAACTTATTGAAACCTTGAAGGGCAGGAGACCTTATAATAGATGTAGTAGGTTATATGACATAAATACCTTATAGCAGTAGATAAGTTTGACATATAGTCTCTGTGGTAGCTTATTCTTTTGTCATCCTGCAGAGCCATGTTTAAGGCCACAAAAGGTCTATTAGGATCATCCATACCTGCAATAATGAGCCTAAAATGTGTCATGGTTTTCATGTTGTGGTTGCAGTTTTAGTTTTTGTAGCCGAGAGATAGTACCATTTTCAGTTATAAAAACTGGAGGGTTCCCGTAGTTATCCTTAACATATTTTGCCAACTTCTTGATGCCCCAAGGGACAATGTGCAACCAGCTTGAAGCAGCCTGAAAGAGGATCTCATTAGCACAACTCTGTTTAAAACGTAAAGCTAGAATCTGAGATGGATTATAAGATTTCAGAACATACTTTTTCCCCAATGGAGACACCATGGCGAATTGCTGCATTTTTGAAGGCATGTTGCATCAATATGAGAAGTCAACAATCAACCATAAAAGAGAAGAAAGAGTTTAAGCGAATTGTTTGTATCTTACAGGTTGTAATGACGGCAGAATCAGATGAAGCGTCCTGCAATACTAGTTTTCTAATCTGCATCCTGTCGTTCCTAGCATATAATGCAGTATAGTGGTTCAAGCCAATGAAGTCTAATGACCCCACCAACAGTTGAGAGATCTCTGATGTGATCTCAGGCAGCCTATCTCCTACGAGATTCTGCATTGAATGTGGATATCCGCCAAAAAATAGGGGATCGAGAAACCTGCTTGCAGTAGCTTGTTATGCCTTTTGCTGTCTAGATCAAGTTTTGTATCCATAATATCTCTGTGTTTGTTTAGAATCTGTGAGATATTACCATCCAATTGTGAAATCCATTGCTCGCTGCGCAGCATCCGTGTCTTCACTTTTGTCTGAAAATGGTTCATACCATTTAGCATCAAGAGCTATTCCAATTATTCCTCCTTGTTTTTCCTGAAATAGCCCCCGACAATGGCTTAGTTCTTTTTGTCCTTTGTTTTAGACAATTGGATTGGAACTCTACTTCTAGGGGGTGACATACCTTGAAGTGAAGCTCGTAAGTACGATATGCAGTAGCATGAGCTAAAAGAATGTTGTGAGCTACAATGTATGGTTCAGTTGACGATTTTCCAGTTTTACAGAACAGGTGACCAAGAAGTGAGCATCTTCCAGGAGCTTGAATGCCTGTATCGTAACCTTGGATTGAGAATCCATGAGGCTCATTGAAAGTGATCCAGTTTTTCACTCTATCACCAAATACTTGAAAGCAGGTATATGCGTAAAACTCAAAGTCATCTCTGTCAAAAGAATGGTTTTAGATATTATTACTGAGCTAGTATCTATCAGAAAGCAGAATGCCATCTTTAGTGTATACTTACATGCTCTGCTGGCTCAACCACCCATCATATTTGTCTTCAAGTGCCTGTGGAAGATCCCAGTGATAAAGCGTTACATATGGCTGGATCCCTGGTTACAAAACAAATTCAGTATTCGAGAGATTTCGTGGATATATTTAATCTAGAGGAGATATACAGTGACCTTTTTCTAGCAGAGCATCTATGAGGCTGTTGTAGTAGTTTATCCCTTCAGGGTTGGGTTCTCCTGTTCCATCTGCTAACTAAATAATTTAGAAAGAGAGGATTATAAACAAAAGTGGAAGGGACGTAGTCAGATAAACCATAGCTTACTTGGGAAAATCCGGGGCCACGATATTGAGAATCTGTACGCATCCATTCCTAAGTCCTTCATTAGGTCTACATCATCCTGTAAATTGAGTTTTCTTCTAGTTATTGGAAAAGGTAAGTTATTAGTTTTATCCTGCATCAGAAATTCTAAGTGTCGAGGAAATGAGCGAGGGAAGCGAGGTGACGGAGGTGGGAGCCGTTCATCTCACTCGAGATGCATGCGTTGACTTTTTGCGTGTGCATCTCGAGTGAGATAAACGACTCTCACCCCTGCCACCTCACTCCCCTAGCCCATTTCCTCGCTGTGTAGAATCTTTCATAGTAAATGGAAGTGTATCTTTCATAGTTGCCGAAATAAGTATAAGTAAATGGAATAGAATACTGCTGTCATCTGTGATTCTAGGAATATATTCTCTCTATACAAAAAAAAAAGGGGGGTATGAATGAAGAAAAACATGTTTATTATTAATTTGTTTACTAATCATCCTTATCCGAATAAGTCTTGTTTCATATTCCAAAATTGTAGTTTGCAACAACATAATTTATGATATTTTATGAATAAAAGTATTGAGAGGTGCATGTTTTGAGACACCAAGCCTATCTACCCAATACTCAACCGACTTCACCTTGAACCGATGGTACTGATCGACTGCCGTGTTCCCATTGCTGAAGTCGATGATTCGACCGGGATGCCTGGTTAAAGTATCCCATATACTGTCTCCTTTGTTCCCTTCGTCAACTGCTCCTTCAAACTATTACCATGAAGTCGCAAGATTAAACTGTCATCTATGTTGTTACTGGGAATTAGAATGAGTAGTGAAACTATGAGTTAAGTTGAACCTGGTAAGCTGACGAAGCTGTTCCAAAGACAAACCTCTCTGGAAAATCATCTCTACTAATTGCCTCTGCATTAGCAAAAAGACCCATGATTAAGAAGAGGATTAGGAACCTGCCCATATTGTGAATTGTACAGGAACTATAATTGAAGCCTATAGAAGCTAAAATGGGTATGTAGATGATGTATTAGAAGTAAAGTGAGGATTAGTTGTGTAGGTAAGGAAGAAAAGTTGGTTGAGGAGTGTTGATAAGCAAAAGGTCCTCCTCCTCCTCCTCTGTGGTTACTTTTCTTTGTGGGTTTTGTGAAATAGAAGAGGTTGGGTTACTTATTTATCAATCCTGCTTACTGACTACGCCAGGTGGAATGAATCAAGGAGTGGATGAAGATGGGAATGGAGAATGTGGAGTGAAAGTTTGGGTATATGCTTTGCTGGGAGTTCCACATCACGGACCGACTGCTTGGCCCTCTTAACCTTTTTGCATCAGCATTATTATTAACTCTCAAGCTTGTTTGTTTGGGTTTGCGTACACGTTTGTCTTCAGTTTTTGTAAGCAAGAGTGGGAAGGAGCCGATTAACAACAACTCTTATTTTGGCCCAACAGAAAGTTCAGTCACTCTGGCCCATGTATTCTTTTGTTTTGTTTGAGTTCATTTGACACTTGCGGTCCTGTAAGGTTTATGATTTTCAATTGATCTTGTAATGATTAGGGCCTTTTGAAGGACCATCAGTGAATGATAGACATAAATTACTTTGGGCTTATTTCCAATATTGAAAACATGCCATTAAAGTTATTGGGTGGGCCGGGAGATCAGCCTAGATCCAGCCCAAAATCCTTTTGTAAAACTTATAGACCATTCACATGGACTCTTCATGGATGTCCAAAATTACAGTGAGAGAGTCACCAAGCAAAATACCCCTCTTCCATGTGATAAAACACAATCCATAGCTGCTTAGGCTGCATTCACCTCTGACATGTTGTTGTCCCAAATGCGAGAGTTAATTGCGTATGCCATGCGAGCCAAACAATCACTAGAGGACAGTTTAGCATAAACACCAACTGACCTTGTTTGAAATGTGAATCAAAGCTAGCATCAAAATAAATTAGGGCAATCATCTTCATATTTATTATGTATTAAAGAAAGAAAGTTTACCTATGTTACAAAATAGGAAAATGTTACAAAATATGATGTGTTAGAAAAGTCAGAATAGAATAGAAGTCTTAGGTTTTCCTATCTCCACAAGGTTAGGTCAGAGTTAGCTTTATAAGTTTGTATTCAGTCAATAAAAATAATATTACAATTCTCCAATTATTTTCTTTACATGGTATCAGAGCAAGGTTCTTAGGTGACCTAAAAATTCGGGGAATCAAACTCTTCCCCGCCTCCTACGACTACCTTAGACACAAGAGATGGGGAATGGAAGACAATAGTAATAGCCTACCTCAATCAATTCAACAACATCATAACAAACCACGTTGCGAGCCACAATCTCGTTCGCCACCGCTCCGCAAACAAACTCATCATCAATCAACGTCACCGCTACCAGCAATGGTGAGACTCTCTCGCCATCACACGCGACAATAACAAAACAATTATCACAACACAATCATCATCAACGATTGGTAAAATCATCGATCAACAATTGATAAAATCATCAAACATTCATCAACTCACCGATCAACAATTGGTAAAATCATCAAACCTTCATCAACTCACTCCCTTTTCCTCTATCACGATCTCCATCATCGTCTCACAGATCCACTATTGAACCAACGAACCACACACGAAGAAGCAATTTCATCTTCTTCTGATTCTCACAGACACACAACACAACCAATAGAGCAGCTCCATTTCAAGCAGTAGAACAACTGACTTTTAGCTCTCTCAACACCAACACCACTTCGCCATCTCGACGTCATTAACGACGCTCATCCCTTTTATTCTTTCTCGCCAAAAGAGATTAATTGCAGCCAAAGGAGAGGAGATTGCAACAAGAAGAGCAAAATCACCAGCTGAATCTCACCGTTGAGCATCAATCTCAGAACAATTATTGTTCAACGGTGATTAAGAGCGTCGTCGAACTGATCATCATCAACCAACCAATTGATCTCGCCATCAATCGACCAATCACTTATGTATGTAGAACCCTGTACGAATCCATACTTGTGGCAATATTCCTCAAGCAAATCAGTGACCAAACCAACATCAGAGATGGCAAGTTTATAGTCATCATCATCAATCAACCAATCGATCTCGCTAGGTTTCTTAAGCTCCGCCGCGAACTCGGACAATCGACCGGGGTTTTCAACCGATCAAAATTCCCCTCGCTTTCAGTAGCGGTGACGAGATCGATGAAGAAGGAGAAACCTGAAGACACTGCCTCTTTCATCAAGCAGGCGATTTTTCATTAAGAGGGTCGGACAAGAAGAAGTGGAAGTCAAAGTAATAGGATCTTTGCAACGGTCACCCTTGCAACAGTCATTGGAACCATTGATCAATCATCACCAATCAGATCATCATCATCAACGTATCGTTGCAATCACTTATCATCATCGTCGGAATCATTGATCAATCATCATCAGATCGTCTCAGATCATTAGATTGCCTCAGATCGACTCAGATGCACAACTTTCATCCGATAATCAGATGCTCAGTGGAAACCCTTCCCACCATAGCATCATCTTCATCCATCAAACATCAAGTCTTCAGATCATTGATCGTATTCATCAGATCAGAAGATCTCTTCTCACTGTGATCGTCACAGAAGCCGTGATCATCAGAAGATCTCTTCACCGTGATCTCTTTATCAGATCATTGTCTCCATCAAAAGATCCCTTCCAGCTGTGAAAGGAGATATCTTCTCACCAAAATCCAAAGCATCGATCGGCCAAACCCCTTCTTCGTTTGTTTCTTCAAGTCCCAGAAGAAGAAGAAAAAAAGAAAAACTTTCTTCAAACTATTATAAAGCTCTGGGCTATTTTCACCCGGAGCTCTACTCAGTACCATCAATTAAAAAAAATCTCAACTCAACAAAGAACAGCAGCAACGTCTCTCTCTGGCGCACACGACAGCAACACCCAGACAGATATAGACCACACAATCTTTCACTCGTTCTCTTTCTCTCCATGTCACAAGTTCAATTGCAAATCAGATCACACAACAAGGAAGAAACAAAGAAGAAGAAATGGAGGGAAAAAAAGAAATTTGAATCTCTCTCACTCCGCTATTCACACCCACTATCTTCGATCACTACCAAAATCTATGTTGACTCGAATTGAGCAATAGTGACCCAATTGTTGACTTGAATTGAGCAATACCAAGACTCGAATTGAGTCAGGATTTCTTCATATAAGAATCATCCAAAATCTGCGTTGATTCGAATTGAGCAATACCAAGACTCGAATTGAGTCATGATTTCTTCATACAAGAATCATTCAGAATTCGACAATCATGATGTCTCAAGTCGAACCATTAGAAGTTTCACTCAACAGTCATGATTTCATCACCAAATTGGACTTCAAACTTTCCTCCAAGCTGCACATTTCCTCTGTGTCTACATGTCCAGCTTGCAGGGGAGTGTTAAAAAAGAAAAGCTACCTATATTACAGAATAGGAAAGTGTTACATAATAGGATATGTTAGGAAAGTCATAATAAAATAGAAGTCTTAGGTTTCCCATCTCCGCAAGGTTAGGTCAGAGTTAGCTTTATAAGCTTGTATTTAGTCAATGAATAAACACAATGATATTACAACAACAATATTTCAATACAATTATTTACATTATGTAAAAGCAGCTGACTATTCAAAGTAATAGGCGTCACGTGTATCAACAATATAATTTTGAACACCCGAATGAGCTTCATCACAACAATTGACATTTTTAACCAATGGTTTGCAAATGAAAAGCATCTTATTGAATATTAAGCCCCTGTGGACAGCGATCATCAGAACACCCGGCCCAATCTGCATCAAAATAAGCTATGATGTACACATTTTTTAATTGGTACAGAACGAATACCATACCCCAATGTTGCTTTGTTGTAACGTAAGATGGGAAGAGTTCACTTAAAGAAAAGAAAAGATTTGTTTTGTCACAATTGTTAATATCTCCAGCAAAGAACTGTTTTTTGTTTCCAAGAATTGAGTTTAGAAGACTGTTTTATTCTTTCACTTCAAATCATCACCAAAATGTGTAGCACCTGTGACAACCTTTCCTCAAAAAGGTTTTTGTCTACCGAGTTAGCTTCAAAGAGATGGAAGAAAACATGATCAACTGAGGAATATGCAACTTTTTCCAAAACATAGGAAGTGGAGACATTAGCTACCATTTGATGGTGGTAGGGCAGTTGAAAAACAAATGCAGCAAAAACTCTTCATGAAGATTGAATAAATGACAGACCGTGTTCAAAGGCACATGGTGATGAGCAAGCTTGACTCTACATGGGATAATGTTTTCTGAAAATTTCCAAGGCAAAAGTTGATGAGAAGAAGAGGAAGAACCTATATCACCTAAATTTAGAAAAGTTTTGGCTGCATTTTTAACAGAGAATTTTCCATGTTTATCAAGGTACCAAGCCAATTTATCAAAGTGGTTTCCAAGTCTCAAGGGAATAGACGAGATGTCCAAGGCAATTGGATCTCGAAAGAGGAGATGGGTGCCAATTTGGTCTCCAGCTGAACTACCATCAAGAGAAGATCTCAAATCTCCTTAACCTTGAGCAAGATGCTAAACAAATTTTGCTATGATCGAGTGCCAAGTTTTTGTCCTTCATCGAGGGAATGTTATGACCAACAACTGAATGTGGATGAGAAATATGTTGCCAGGTACAAACATGAATAGACTTCCCTCTATCAATACCATTCCACCAAAAATTATTGAGTCTTTCCAATTGGTCATTGATAGACTTAGGGAAAATGTTGGATTGCATTGGGTACATAGGTATTGTAAAAAAAACCTTCACTGCAACAGATACGTTTTAAGCAGCGTTTCGAAAAGCGCCAGTATAGGGAGAAATGTGCCGGCTTAGATCATTTATGACATTTTATAAAGCACCGCATAAGTGCGGGTAAAAGTATGTGCCGCCAAAAGATTAACGGCGCTTTATGCGAAGCGTTGGTTAAAATCCACATTTATGGTGTTTTATAAAGCGCCGTAATAACTAATATAAGTGCCGCTAAAGAAATGGATATGTCAATTCCCAATTATTTATAATCTTTTAATGCCACTTTAAAGCGCCGATAAAGATATTTTGCGACGCTTTTAAAGTGCCGGTTATGTTAACAAACCTGTAAAACCCAATGTTTACAACCTTTAAATGGTGCTTTGAAGTGTCGATCAAGATGTTTTGAGACGCTTTTAAAGCGCCAGTTGTGTTAACAAACCTGTAAAAAATAACCCACCTTTTAATGGCGCTTTGAAAGCGCCGGTTATGTTAGCATACCTAAAAAAAAATCAATTTCCAAGCACCTCAACCTGCATCAATAATAATAAAAACTTGTCAATGGGAGGGAAAACCAAACAATGAATGTAAGAAACAATTCATTAAGCAAAATCAATCATTAAAATTCACAAAACCTGCTTTGCTTACGGGTAAATTAACCACTTATCAACGTAATATCTACTTTTTTGCCTCGGCCACTAAACAAGATGTTTGAGCTGGCTAAGTTGCTCTAATATCCCGTAACATCAAGAGATTCAAATGATATAATGTAATTGAATTTCACTTACCTGAATATGTGCTAAATGTGTAGGACAAGTAAATTTTGCATTAAAGGTACATTCCAAATTCTTAAAGAAAACTTACCTGGTTTGTTGTAGTTGTTATTATACCAATGGGCAGGGTGAAGACAAAAACCAAGGCATTTACTAGTAAGACTCCCCAGTAGGGAAGTTGCAATTCCCCACCAAAAGTTTATTCTCTTCCATCAACCCATCATCCATCACCAACCACCATGAGATGCATCCTTCGGTGTTTTGAGGGTCAACATGGGCCACTAAGCATAACATGTCACCTTGCTCAAGCTCAAGAGACAAGCATAAAAAATCCCTGTAAGATCACAGTTGAGACATGTAATTAGACGGTCTGGAGTCATTAATAATTTATATTAATAATTTAGCCGGTCTGGAGTCATTCTACTAATCAAACATTTTTCCCTAGATACTATCATTCTAGTTCTCCATATAAAGAACAAGTGCAAATAGTTCCATTTTCCGGCTCGTCTAGTTATATGAAGGACGGATAGATAAGAACTTTCAGCTTCAGGTCATTATTTTCATACAATCAATTCATAATTAGACGAACAAGATATATATTCTACGGTTGACTATCATCCACGACCATATCACAAGACCGTAATTATTTCATGAAAACCTCCTAGAGACGAAATAATAGTTGACTTAATAAAAAGGAAAAAAAATCATAACCATCTCATGTACTTGAGATAAGCTAATGCCTAAATGCATGGAAATGAATGGATATGATGTTCTACAAGACATAACATATATGATGAAGACACCTATCAGAACGTCTCATGTGAGTATGAAGGTTTATACACGCAATATCTCAAAATCCTGATAAGGAAACCTACTAAGTTTTCCAGTGTATGTCTAATCGTGGGTATGGCACGTAATCCTAGATCCCTAGTTCTTTCAATAAATGATACACAACTTTTCACGTGATGCATAAAATGAAAACCGAAACTTATAATGTCATGGTTCACGCTTCATGTTCAAGACTTTATAATCTACATTGAGAAAACATATATCTGCATGTAAGCGTGCTTTGGAAATCTTACGTAATAATTGCAAAAAAAAAGTTCAACGTAGATGGGGAAAACAATACTCACATTCATGCAAATGAACCCCAGCAATGGAAAATTCAATACACCAATAACATCATTCTCACAATCATTGGCATAAGCAATTTCTCCAAACATGTAATGCAATCAAAGTATCTATAACACAAAAACAAACTATGAGATGAGCCATTTGTATAAATTGTCCTTCTGAATCTATAAAGTCTTATTCACCAACTAATAAGCATTCGTGTTTTATTGCAACCCAGAGACAACCTAAAAAAGCTCTGGTGTTTTAAAAAGCTACTGAGTAAAAGTTCTGGTGGTCTCAAACCTCTACCTATGTGATGGCCAGCTCTTTGTCCTTTATTTCCTGCCTCCACTTTACCTGCAAACTAAACTTAATCAATAGGTTGAACCCTACATGTACCCTTTTCCTCAAAACTAACAATTTCAAACCATCTTCCATAAACAAAACAATAAAGCTAAAACAGACACAGAAGATGCAGTACCTTTACGGTAATAATGAACAACCAACTCATATTCATAAAATATTCAATCAAAAGACCACCTCTTTGATTAACATTGCCAAATACTAGACTAAACGAAGCAACTAACTCTTTCCAAGGCAAAAACTTGTAGATTCAAACAGGTAATGATAACATAACAGGTAGAAAACTATTCATTTGTACCTAGAGGGGGACTATACCCGACCAAAGAGGTGGTCCATAGATTGAACAATGTGGACAGAGACATTTATAATCATAAATTTGGTCATAGATAATGGATAATAAAAGAAGGAAAACCTCAAGTTCATCTCTACTTTACAAAACTGATACTCATTTTATTTTCATCAAAAGTATCAGATTCTCTTTGTTTTAACTTGGAATCAGCAATATAGTTCAGAAGAAGAAAAAAATAAAATTTCATTTGGTATAATGTTCCACACACCTCGGTTTCTTTTTGGTCCTCCTTGATTTGAAGCAACTGCTGTTGTAACTGAGCGATCTTCTGTTTCTCCTCTGCAACCTCTTCTTGCAACTTAGTTCGTTGTTTCTCCCAAGCCAGAAGCTTATTGTGGCACTTCTTCTCTCTTTGCAACTTCCAAACAGGTAGTAACAGACTATGATGCACTTAGCTCTACAACTTCCATCTCTGCCCCGATCTCAGCATTCTCAGTCTCAAGACGTCTTACAACTGCAGACCTTAGCACCATGGACACCGATTGCACTTCTAATGAAACCCAACCAGCTGGAGGGAAAAACATTGTACAGTGTATATATTACAATCTACTGCCTGGAGGAAGATGGCATGGCATGTAAGTAAATGCAACTTTTAACCAAACGTTACATATTAGAATTTATTGATTCACCTATGTGGCGACTAGTATTTAGAGTCGTTGATAACTCTAAAATATGAACAATTACAATGCATAAAAAAACACATCAACTACTGAGATGGGAGACTCGTGTATGAATTTCAGCTCTATCAATCGAGAATTTTCAGTAGCAGAACTAGCATAAAGTTGTGGTAGAGAATCTAAATATCAGTTTCAGCAGATATATTGCATAACAAAATTAATAAACTTATAGGCAGAAATGAAATTGAAAGGTAAGCTTGGTAAGAAAACAAAGTAGCCTAGCCTCACCTTTTCAACACAAAGTTAAATTTAGAGTAATAAACAAAACATGAGAATGCCTGATTTATGATGATGAGAAGAAGAATAATAATAGTAATAATAAATAGTACAAAAAAATTTGAGCTTGACGTACCGAGCTATATACGTGACAATGTTACTTGTTGTCCCTAAGATCGAGCACAGACAAGAAATTGGTATAAGGAAGAATATGAACCAATAAATACAAGGACAGAAACAAACAGACCTCCAGGGCAACAAGCAACCAATATCAAACCAACTGCATAATAGGAAAGTAAGCTTAGGAGCTTGCTCACCAAGAACCATGATAATGGAATTACCTGCAACACTCCATCCACTCTATATATCATTACTGAACTGGGTCACATTCTTTTACTATCTACATGAATTTATTCAAACAGTTCAAGATGAATGAATTTCATCAAATGGGGCGACTCACAGTTTCTCCCTTGGGAAGTATGAGTGACTTGACTTAGTCACATATGTTCTCCAGGACTAAATCTTCCATGTGTTGAACAATGCTAGCTAGAACCAAATAATCAAACATGGACCTCACTGACTAAATCTTCCATATGTTGAACAATGCTAACTACAACAATCAAACATGGACCTCGCTGATTATACCAGACAAAAAAAATACATATTGTTGCCTGCATCAACAATACATGCAAAACATTACCCAATTTAATTTTATCCTAACATGGGCAGATGTACCCCACTATACAAATTTTTTCCCACTGGTAAATGAGTAGTTCTTGATTCAGGGATTAGAAATTCGCGATATAACAATTTCTGTATCCAGCAATTGAGTAACCACATAAACTATTCAATAACAAAACATAATATTTTATTCCTGAACAAAACATTCATGAAAAGAATGGGGATTTTATTCATGAAAGGAATGGGAATGAGTAACCACATAATATTTTATTCCTGAACAAAACATATTTTGTTCAAGAACACTATTCATGAACAAAACATAAAAATGGGAATTTGACAAAAGTAATGGGGTGGGTGGATTTACCTTGTCGAGAGCCTGAAAGGTGACGACTTGCTTGGCTACAGAAATGACTTCTGGCCCGATACCATCACCAAGGAAGTAGAGTGGTGTTGTATTGTTTGGTTGGGGCTGCAGAGCATTGATTCCTTGCATATTTTGGAAGAGAGTGGAGAGATTTAGACGAAGTGAATGTAGTGTTCAACGGGTTCAAGAGTGAAGATATAAAACTAACCAATGTTGATAAGAGATAAAGATATAAAACTAACCAATGTTGATAAGAGATAAACTAACTTGTTGAGAAGGGGGATCTGTGAGAGATTGACGTGGAGAGATCTGTGAGAGATAAAATCGATTACATCAAGAGATTAAAATGAAGAGATTACATAAAGAGATAAAATCTATTACATGAAGAAATACAATCGATTACATGAAGAGATTAACCCGTAAGAAATTAAAATCGATTGTATGAAGAGATTAAAGTGAAGAGAGTTTCTAACCTTAAGAGTCTTTTGCTATGAGAGTTTCAAACTAACCTGAAGAGTTTTTCTTCTATGAGAGTTACAAATCTCTTATATGTTCAATTTGTTTTTAGTTCCTTTTTTTTTCTCTAGGTATAGTACTTTAATTTAAGTTGATCTTTAAGCTAAATTGAGTGTCAAGTATTTATTATAGAATCCAAACATTTGTCTTATATTTATTCTGATAAAGTTCCATTATACCAAAACTTGCACTGTGAGGAAATACATGTCTTTATAGCATACTACCTTAGTTGTAATAGTAAGTATAGTTTTTTAGAGTATCAAATCACCGTGATCCCCGCCTGAAGGAATCAAATATCATGAGCAAACAGATGCAAAAGAAATTGTACTTACAGTTGTATCAAAGCTTGAAGAACTTAGCCACACTTGACGAAAGTAATCATGATGAAAATTTTCACTCCCTTCGCCCAATATTTTTCTACAACAATGGTCACACTGTGAAAGAGGTCAGAAGATGAAAGGGTTTGGGAAAGCTAACCCTGCACACTTTTACACCACAAATACTCCCACAACAAAAACACCTTCAACAATTGAAGCAGCCTACCTATTTCCTCAAACACATTTAAACAAATCACAACAAAACGATAAACCCAAACGGTTAAAACAAAATCTCATGCTCCACATAGGAAAAATCTCACATTCCAACCAATATTGGAAAGATCCAAAAATAATCAAAAAAGGATTAGATCATACCTTGCGTTTCTTCTCTTTGGTTGCTCTTCTAGACAAACTATAAATCCTTGACTACAATGTTTGAGAGAATTCAACAGATTAGACAAACTATAAATCCATGACTACACAAAAGTTACAACAATTTTCTAACAAAGAAATTCAATTTTAGACAAACTCTAAATCCCTGCCAATAGCAATTTTTGAACAAAGAGTGAAGGTTTACATTGCTCAGAGTGAAGGTTTTAAACCAAAGTGCGACAATGATTAATAAACCAATTGGTTAAATAATTGAACCAAACATACTTGCATCAAGCAAAACCACAGAAAGTATTAACAAAGCCACAATTTAGTGTACATTGACCTAATCTCTACCTACAGCAAACCAACTCATCATTGAACAAAGAAATAACAATTTAGTGTACATAGACCTAACAGTTAATAAGAACTATTCAACTACCAGATCAAAAATACATCATGAAAAAATACAAAGAAATTAAAAAAAACAGTAAATTCAGCAAGAAACCCTAGAAATCGGTTTAAATACATTTGGATGATCGAAGTTGTACGTAATAAACATACATATGATGAAGAGAAGCAACATAGACAATTGAAAGAGATTATCAAAGAGGGATTCATCAAAAACCAAAACCCATAAATTTGGAAATCATCAAATAGAGATTTGATTGTACCTTGAGCTTCTTCTCTTTGGTTGTTATTCGAGTATTCCTGAATGAGTACCACCACCACCACAATGTTTGAGATAATTCAACAGAGATTAATACAGAGAATTGAGAGAATGATTGATAGAATTCAGAGAAACTAACGTGTTGAGAGACAATCTATTTTAGTGTTTGTGAAAAATTGTTTGAGTGTTTGTGAGAAAATATAACAAATAAAATAGCAACGCAAAGAACATAACCCTTTAATATATTTATAGGTAAACAGTTACAAAGAACATATACCACATTCTCCTATAACAACAATACACTACACCAAAACCCCCCATTAGCAACGGTTTTAGACCGTGGGCGTAAGCCATTGCCACGGCTAAGAGCCGTGGACTACAGGGGTGTCGCAAAATCATTTGTAACGGCTATAACCGTTGCTAAACATTGTAGCAACGGTTTATGTTTGGGGTGGGGGCGTTATTTTCAGAATTAGCAACGGTTATAACCGTTGCAATAAATATAGCAACGGTTCTAAGCCGTGGCAAAGTAGCAACGGTTGCAGGCCGTTACAAAGTGTAGATATTAGCAACGGTTATAAACCGTGTCTAACAAGATAGCAACGGTTTATAGCCGTTGCAATATTAGCTACGGTTTTAAGCCGTGACAAAGTTCATATATTAGCAACGGTTTTAAACCATGGCTAAGATTAGCAACGGTTGTTAGCCGTGGCTAACCATGGCAACGGTTAAAAACCGTGGCTAAATAGTGTGAATTAAACAGTGGCAAATGTGTTAGCAACGGTTTTAGGCCGTGGCTATCCATGGCCATGGTTTTTAGCCGTAGAAAATGAGAAAAAAAAATTCTAAAAAAAAAAGAAATCTGTTTTGTTGCAACGGTTTTTAAACCGTTGCAAGTTAATATAATCGAAAAAAAAAATTATATTTTATTTTTTGCTGCTGCAGCAAAATCACAGCCGTGGCACCTGCAAAATCAGTCCTTACACATAGTCCACACAAATGAGACAAAAGAATCATAAATTGGATGAACTAATTCAGCCTGAATTAAACAAATTAATTATCAATAATAATTCAACATATTACAAGCAATTGGTCATCGTGATTGCTCCAAACCTCTCCAACATGATCACTTAATCAAATACATAATTATTCCTAATACAACTAGGTGATGTCCCTTTCAAAACACCTTCATGTTAGGCCAATAAATGGATAAGAACTAAAACACAATGCAGATCTGTAGAAGCTGAAGGAGTGATATACACAACAAAAGTATGTAGAAACTTTGCCAATTGCTGAGTCTGGATGATATTTATGCACATCTGAAACACAGGTTCTCCAAACTGAGCAAACCCAGAACCTAATGCCTGAAACAGATAGAACAAGAGTATAAAAACTCTATTGTTTCATTCGGTCTAGAAGAGACTTCCAAAAGTTTAAAAAAAAATAAGTCGTGTAGAACTATAAGTTAAAAGTATTAGTTTTTCGACATGAGCCTGACAGCTGTTTAATCAAATAGAAATTTTTTAAATGACTCAGGCAAGGGAAAAGATACCTTTGCTATAGATGTAAAACACTCGAGCAAGGGAAAAGATCTCTGTTGGCATTCGAAAGCTGCTGCCACTTTGCAATCACTGGAGGCATTAAAATCTCAAGATATCTTGGCTGTAATTCATCATCATAGAGAACAAGTTAACTTACTATTTTTGTTCAATACTGGCAGCCAACAAGATGAAACACATTACATGATACCTGAAGGTT
>QNQO01009964.1:0-107975 GCA_003290165.1 Berberis thunbergii | reverse complement strand
CAATTGGGGTTACGTATCCATGCCCTTGATTCCTTAAATATATGGATCCATGCAGCGACCTGAATTCTTGTGATAGGGAACTTTGATTTGCACCCTACTCATGATTGGTGCAAATGATAGTTCATATCAACATAACTTGGTTCATAGACATTTCTTCCTGAACTTGTTTTGAAATTTAGTTCCCCAAACAGATTCTTGTCATTTTGCAATGAAGTTTGCAGACTCTCTCTCCCAATATAGGTTTTTTGTAAATCAGTAATTTGATGGCATAACTTATGTTGAAAAAGTTGTTTATTTATAATTATTTGATGATTACATTGATAAGCAAAGTCTATAAACATAGGAATCCTACTACTACGGTACAAACTCTAAACAAGTAAATGAATTTAACTAATATCTTCAATCTTCAATCTTCAATCCTATCTCAATATAATAATCAGGGGTGGATCTACTGTGGGCCAGGGGGCCTCAACTTTCATAATATTTTAAAATACTTAGGCTTATAAAAAATCATTGTATAATATATAATATAATATGACAATTGTTCATTCAATTATTTTTACATGTGTTTCTTGGTGTAGGGGGTAGAAGTTTAATATTTTTTTTATAAACGACACGAGTTCGATATTATTGGAGTGTAAGATTTTTTTATGATTATTGACAGTTACTATTAACTATACATTTTATATTTATTGATAATACTATTCTCTGTCATTGTTACTCGGCTAATTTTGTATTTTCAATGCAATTTTATTAGTAATTACAACATTAAAAAAAATTCATTTTAGTATAAATTTTTTTTTTTGGTCCTCTTGAAGAGTATAATATTTTTTTTATGACTATTGACAATTATTATTTCTATCATTGTGACATGCCCCTAATTTTTGTTTTCAATGCAGTTTTATTTGTAATTGCAAACATTAAAAAATAAATTGTTTGTTCACAAATGGCATAAAACCTCCAAAAAATATATTGATTAATATCTAACTAATAAGTAATAATATATACAATTAGTCAACTTATACAAAATTTGAGGCTTATATAAACCATTTTTTCTATAAAATTATATTAAGATTTTATTATATTCGCAAATTTCAGATTTTTTAAGCTTCAACTAGATACTTATCTCTAATTATTTTTGATTTTAGTTATGCATTCTTGTTATATACTTGCTAAGGTTATCGGTATTGATCTTATTTTGGCTTAAATTTGGACTATACTAGATTCAATTTGGTACATGCAATGTAATTTTGATAGTTGTATTAGTTACTAACTTGGATAGTAAATTTTTTTTTTGAATCCGTCCTTGATAACTACTATATCAATATAATTAATTCTCGTTTCAATCTCCTTTGACTAAAATCCTGGGTCCGGCACTGATTATAATCTTCAACCATATCACCCGACCTTCAATCACATAGTGCATTGAATCTAGCCATATATCTCCAACATTCCCCTTTCAATCTCATGGAGATTTTGTCTTTAAGTTTGAAAAAAAACCTTTTTGAGATGCCACTTCGAGAGTAAACACTGACCATTACTAATATTATTGATACTCCATGATCCATTGCTAATATTGTTGGTTCATGGCCACCTGTAGATGTTGTTCCAATCCTCTTTTGTTTGTTGTTTGTTTGTTTTTTTTTGAACCTGAGCCAAATTGAGATTTTTGAGGCTCTATGAGAATGTGAGCTTGATCTCTAACAGATTCAGACGCTCTATAAGAACATGAACTTGATCTCTAATGGATTCAAAGGCTCGACAAAATGAAAAAAAAAACAATAGGTATGGCTTATGCGAGCTTTAAGTCCAAATCCACACATTTGAGTTTCATTTTTACAATAAAAATGGGTAATATAAATATGACATAGTTTTTGGCGTGGCCTTTTTAAGACAAAAGTAAGGAGACAAAAAACGATTAAGCATCCGTGGGAATGGTGGTTTGGGTGAGAACTACTTGCTGAATTGGTGGCCTTGATGGATCATACACTAAGAGTTTGATTGATGAAGCATTTGTTGGTATGATAAATAACATTAGTTTTAATTGATTAAAAGACTAAAATAAAAAAATATATATATCATGCTCAAGATGCCAATAGCTACACATATTTAATTTAGAATGGAAGACAGAATTAAAAAAAAAAAAAAAACCCATGGCACTGAAACAAAAATGAATTAAGAGAGCAAAAATTGTGGCCGGTAGACGGTAGTTTGTTTGGTAGATACCGCCAGCAAATAATCATAAAAAAAGATCGATCAAAACTTATATGAATTTAGTGACTCTTATACATGTTGAAAAACATGTTTATTGATAATTCTTGATGATTAGATTGATAAATCAAAGTCTTTATAAATAGAGGAAGCTTACTACTATAGTACAAACTCTAAACAAGTAAATGAATCTTAACTAATCTCTTCAATCTTCAATCACATAAATCCGATCTTCAATCACACAAGGCATTGAATCTAGTCATATATCTCCAACAACTTACACTAACATGAAAAATTGTGTGTGTAGGATACAAAAATCGAATGGAGAAGTTGAAGAAAGATGTGAATTTAAGCTTTTCTGCTGAAAAATTAAAAAAGGTAAATACACCCACAATTTTTAGCTGAAATCATCACACAAATGCAATAACTTAGTATTCTTATCTCCCTCTCTGAGCCATGAGCGACCAAACTTATTTTTCCAAAAAAGTTCATCTCTAACCAGGAGCTCCGAGAGCCGGTCCTCGAGAAAGGCAATAGGCAAAGCATTTTGAGTGGAGGGATGTTCATTTTGGAGAACATCAAGGGCTTTATGAGTCTTTTGAATGTATAATTGAATTTTTTGAACTCATTGTGGTTCCACCTAGACAGACAATAACTCAACCTTTTAGTTTTGATATGGAAGTTTTGATCAGGTTGTGGTGACGCTTTGGAGCCCAAGAAGATTCAACCAGTTTCTACACTGTGGGTCTCTAGTCCACATTTGGAAAATTTTAAAAGGCTTTGGACCATTAGAAAATTGGAAACTAGTTGCGAGAAAGAACATGATGATCCGAGGTGGAAGTATGATAGTACGGGCCGTGGCAGAAGAAAACATGTTCACCTAATCAGTGGTCACTAAGATGTGATCTAGTTTGGCCATAATCTCATTTTTGTCTTTATGTTTGTTATTCCAAGTGAATTGGGATCCAGTAAGAGAAAAATCAAGAAGGTTGTGGTTGTAAATGAAAGTGTGAAAGTGGCTAAGGGAGGAGATAATGGGCTAGTTACCCCCCATTTTTTCCCCTGGATTGAGAATGACATTAAGGTTAATGTAACGACCCGATCCGCACAGTAAATATTGTCCGCTTTGGGCCCAAGCGGCCCGCATGGCTTTAAAATGCCTCTTCTATGGGGTCCAACCTCGCACATACATAGCACATTACCATCCCGCACCCAGGGGATGTGGGACTATGATCTCCCCTTGGTAGCTAGTCCAACCCCTCTTAGGATCCACAGGCCTATTGGGTCTATTGGTCTCCAACCCCACCCTCACCCTCACCCTCCCCTCAGGTCACCCACACAAGGGTCTCATAGTCCACCCCCTTAGGGCCAACGTCCTCGTTGGCCACACAACGTCCACGTGACACACTTTTGGCTGGGTCAGACTCTGATACCATTCTTTAACGACCCGATCCTTATAGTAAGATATTGTCCACTTTAGGCCCAACCGACCCGCACGGCTTTAAAATGCCTCTTACTATGGGGATCCAACCTGGCACATATATAGCACATCACCATCCCGCACCCAGGCGATGTGGGACTATGATCTCCCCTTAGTAGCTAGTCCAACCCTCTTGGGATCCACAAGCCTATTGGGCTCCAAGCCCACACAAGGGTCTCACAGTTAAGGTCCCCTAATAATGATCCCATGAAGGTTTTGGAAATTGTAGAGAGCAGATATTATCCCAAAAAGGATTTCTAAGAGATGGATTGAGTTCACCAAAATGCCTAGTGTCCCAACTGATCTGTTTAAGGCATTATCTTTTTAGATGACCAGTGTTAGTTGACTAGTTGAGTTATTACTATTAGTCTTCTTTTTAGAGCTACATGAATGAAGTCTTGACACAGACTAGTAGAAATATCCTTTTATGGTTCATATATGAGGGGTTATTAATTTGGTATAATAATTCTACAAAATGTAGGAAGTTTGACATTCCTTTTTTTGGCAGAAGCTAGTTTCTTAATAAA
The DNA here is from genome assembly GCA_003290165.1 of Berberis thunbergii. Taxonomy (NCBI): domain Eukaryota; kingdom Viridiplantae; phylum Streptophyta; class Magnoliopsida; order Ranunculales; family Berberidaceae; genus Berberis; species Berberis thunbergii. The sequence goes on along the minus strand of QNQO01009964.1, from coordinate 103,757 downwards.
GACGCTTACCATAGTTAACATTGGATAAAATTTTTAGGATCAAACTTCCTTCTGGAGCCAAAAAGATTGTACGGTGTCGTGCTATGATTGGTCAAGTTATTGGCTGAGGAAGAGCTGAAAAGCCTATGTTGAAAGCAGGAAATGTCCATCACAAGTACAAAGTCAAGAGAAACTGTTGGCATAAAGTTCATGGCGTGGCTATGAATCCCGTGGAGCAGTGACGGAGCTAAGATTTTTTTTAATAGAGGCGGAGTGATAGTTCTTAGTTATTAATGATAATATAATAATTAATTACTTTGACAAAAAATTTAATTCAAACAATACATAAATAACTCTACAAAACACCAATTGCTATGGGGAAGAAAATAAATTCTTCTAATCTATGAGGAATAAAATACATTCAAAATGTTACTTTGTAAGAGCACAAAAGATAAATATATGGGGGCAAACCGAATTGGTATATAAGTTAAGGGGAAAATTAATTTCAAAGGTAAAATTAGACGTGGACAAAAACAATTGGGTTACTTGCGATTTGCCACCTATCATAAATCAAAAAATCTAATTGTCGAGGGAATGGGCGAGGAAAACAACGAGGGAGAGAGTCAAAGGGGGGATCGTTCATCCCCTCGGGATGTGTGTCGTCTTTTCCTTGCACACATCCCAAAGGGGATGAACGGTCCCCCCTTCCCTTTCTCCCTCCCTCGCTATTTTCCTCGCCATTCCCTCGACAATTAGACGAGTTCATCATAAATAGCATTAGAGATTACCCCATCATTAATCACTATTGCAGTCTCATAGCAATCAACGTGCATTGACTGTCAAAGGCTCACGTGGATTACCAAAATGTCCTTCAAACAATGATCCACATGTGAATATCGAGATATAAACATGTATTTGAGGAAAAATTAAAGGATTTCTAGAAAAATCATATGAATAAAATACAAAATTAGAACTGGAGATACTTGAAAAATATATAAACCTTTTTCTTCTTCTTCAAAGCACGCAAGAGAGGTTGCGGTTGCTGGTGGCTGATGGCGATGGTGGGAAAAAACTAAATCAAGCAAAAAGGAAGGAGAGGGAGAGTAGGAGGCGGGGCGATTGCCTGCATCGCATTAAATAGAGAAAGGGAGCAGAAGAGAGAAAAGGGGTGGAGCAGTGTCGTCGGCGTTGCAGAGAATAGAGAGACGAAGGGGTGGGGCGGGACATAGTCGTTGGCGTCGCAAGGGTGGGCGAATTAGCATTAACTAAAAAAAATTCCAAAATTAGTAGGGGCAAGTGCTCCCACGTAGCTTCATCCCTGCCGTAGAGCATCCCATGGTGGTGGTAACCACCAGCACATTGGACATGCCAGTACTATCCACCGTGATGCTCTTCTAGGATAGAAAGTTAGTCTTATTGCTGCTAGGAGAACTGGTATACTTGGGGAACAAGCTGCTGCCACAACTTCAAAAGCAGAAAAGGGAGCTTAGATGTTTTGTTGGTTTGGTTGATTTCTTTGGTTGTGTTTTACATCAGATTACTGTTATACTTTTTCAAATACGTCTGTCAGATTGTTGTGGTCACTACATCAAATTGGTATATTTGTAACAACTTAAAGAATAGTAACACTTTTGAGCTATTACAATTCACTAAACAATTTCAAGTTAAAACTAAATTTAGTCAACAAAATGACAAATAACTACACAAAAAAAGTGATACAATAAATTAGATCACCATAAATAGCATTACTTATAAGCCCATACTATTTGTGATGATACAATTATTGAATCACTTTGTTTATGAAAATGTGTAAAATTGTTTTAAGGATTGTTATAGCTCAAAAGTGTTACTATTTTTTGGATTGTTACAAAAATGTCAATTTGGTGTAGTGGGTGATTCAAAGTTTTGTTTGAATTAGTAGACAGGAAAAGTTTTTCTTACTCTTTCAAATCCTTAGTGAGATTTTGTAAGCTTACATGAAAATTTTGTTTGGAAATTGGAGCATTTTGCTTTGTTCTTCATAGTTCTTATCTGTTGCTGTTTGATAATTTTGCTGTCTGCACGGGCTTGGTGGTCTTGTGCAATTCAATTTCTACTGTGGTCTCTTATTTTGGTAATTATCTGTCTGCTGGTTATAGATTTTCTTGCTGTAAAAATCAAGATAGCCTTGATAAAATGTTTATGGTACAAAGCATTTATCTGTGGACTAGTTTGATGACAATGGTAGGTGATTATGAGCAAGAGGAATGGGTGAATGAGAAGGTCTGAATGGAAAACTTATCCAATCGTCCACCTATAAGCGAAATATTGTTGCTATGGCATTGAATTGGTGCATGCATTAATCATTTGATATTCATTAATATTTCTTACTTTGTATATGCAAACATTTGAACTGTATTCATGTTGGTTATATGAGTATCCCTCTATATTGTTTGCAACTTAAAAAAGTGAATATTCAATAAAAAGAGAGAGAAAGACAGAGCAACAGTAATGAGTTTCAGAGAAACAAAACTAAACAGCGATATTGGGCAACCCTCCTTTCCATTAAGGACTTTGAAATAGGGATAAATACTTCTAAAATCTGGAGTTCACTTCAACCTCAATTGCCATTTTACTAGTTTGTCTGCTTGAACATGAGCTTGACCTGGGGCCATTTGATTACCATAAAAATTCTAAATTTTCTGCGTCGTTCAAACAAAGTTTCAATCCTTTTTGCTCAAAATTGCTAACCACTCAACCCATCGATTTTTCTAGAGAATTATAGAAGTGAATGAAAAAGCTTAACAAGTGTAACAATCTGACCCCTTTCATCTGATGTTGAACAAAGATTTTTTCTCCATTTGCGGCTTTTTTCTGTTTCAAGATAAATGTAGTTCTTATTTTCTGTGGTTCCTGAAAACAAGTGTTTTTTCCTGGCTTTTGTGTGTTTGGTGGTAACTTGACTCTGTTTTGGTGTTTTAGATTCAATGTGAAAACACTATATATACGCCATAGTTCTTGTTTTGTGTGGTACATTAGCCCACAAGTTGCAAGTGTAGCAAAAAGAGAGAAAAAACAAAGCTGTGTAATGGCTCTTCAACTCCATTTCTAACCCCTACTACTAGCTCTTCCAAGCGCTGTCCACTTAGTAAATATGTCACACCAGCAACACCAAACAATTTTCAATTGGGGTTACGTATTCGATGCCACTCGATTCCTGTCACGTCTGATCCAGCAATTCCTATGCGATCAGAGCATTATCAGTACCAACCAACCATTTGGGATTATGATTTCGTCGAGTCACTCAAGAGTAGTTTTGCGGTGATTACTACTGTCCATTGGCATTTTTCTTGTTACATAAGAATGATACTTTTTGTTTTGTTTTCCTTAAATAGCGAGGATTTTCATCTTATGGGGCAGAGTAAAAATTATTATTTTTTAATGAGGCTAGAAAATATAAATTTCAAAACTAATTGCTTTACTGTGCTCTTTTGTATGGGATTAGGTCTCTACACTCTATACAAAAGGAAGCGCAGCGATAGATTTTTATGAATTACTAATATAATGCTTCCTGAAATATATGGATCCATGCAACCTGAACTAAATTTCTTGTGATAGGGGGAACTTTGAACTTTGCACCCCTACCTCATGGTTGGTGCAAAACTGCAAATGATCATAGTTCATATTCTCCAATTTCATGTGACTTTGGGAATAGACTTGCAGCAACAGTACTTTGGTTCACTAGACATTTTCTATCTGAACTTGTTTTTGAAATTTAGTTCCCCAAACAGATTTCTGTCATTTCGCAATGAATAGTTTACAGACTCTTTTCTCCAAATAAGGTTGTTTCTAATCAGTAAATTTGATTGCGTAAACTACACTAACATATAAAAATTTGTGTGTAGAGTGATGATGCATACACAATCGAATGAGAAAGTTAAAGAAAGATGTTGAAATTTAAGCTTGAGAATGAGCCTGAGCCATTTACTCAACTTGAGTTGATCGATGAATTGGAAAGATTAGGGGTGAGCCATCTCTTTGAGGAAGAGATCAGTAAAAGCCTACAGAGTATATACAACAACAAAGAGGAATTGATGAAGGGGAGTTTATATGCTACATCTCTTAGTTTCAGGATCCTCAGACAGCATGGTTACCAAGTTTCTCAAGGTAAAACAAGTCAACTGTTGATATCTCTCCCTTGTTTTGGTATATGAACATATGATCATTTCTGATATATTGTGGCAGATGTGTTTAAACCTTACATTGGCGAGAAGGCTAATTTCAAGGAATCATTTAGCGGGTTGCAAACGGATTGTTAAGTTTATATGAAGCTTCACACCTTGTAACTGAGGTGAACAGTCCTCGATGAAGCCAATAAGCTTCACAACAAGCATCTCAAGCGCCCTCGTGAAGGATACACCGAACCAAACCTTGCCAAACAATTAGCCGTTCGTTGGAGATACCTCTGCATTGGAGGATGGTAAGGTCAGAGGCTAGGTGGTATATGGATGATATAAAAGATGAGAAGAACATGAACCCTGCCTTGCTTGAATTGGCCAAGTTAGATTTCAACATGGTTTCAAGCAACACTTCAGAAAGACCTTAGGAAGATGTCGAGGTATTGTATGTCTCATTAACTAGTTGGCATAACTTTGCTTCATTAACAAAATTCCTGAGATCTGGTTTTATTCCCGATTTAGGTGGTGGAGAAACCTTGGTGTGGCAACAAAGTTAACCTTTGCAAGAGACAGATTGGTGGAGAGTTTCTTATGGAGTGTGGGTATTGCCTACAAACCACAATACGGACGATGCAGGAATGGCTTACCAAAGTCATGAACTTTGTATTGATAATTGATGATATCTATGATGTCTATGGCTCACTCGATGAGCTGGAGATATTTACTGATGCAGTTGAGAGGTAATATCATATAATTACACTACTTTTCTTTCATGAACATGAATTCATTTAATTTGTGATGACCTGTGTCTGATGAATCGTATATGATACCAATGATCAGGTGGGATTACACATCGATGGAGAAGCTGCCATACTACATGAAGATATGCTTCTTGGCTTTGTATAATACAACTAATGAAATGGCTATGACATACTCTGGAAACAAGGCTTGGATGTCCTGCCTTATTTAACGAAACCGGTATGATACAACCTCTCAGGACCAGTGTTAGGTACAAGGTTAACTCACCTTTCACTATGAATACTCGATTACTTAAAACTAAAGGGTGGATCTTTCATATATCAAGTTAAAACTGAGCCATGGGAAAACAAAAGTGAACTTTAGTCTCAACAGTTTCGATATCCGTTGTTCGCTTGAATTATAAGCTAACTTTTTCATCCTGTCCGCTCATCCCTTACCCTGACTTGTCACTAGGTCGATTGAGCACCAAACTTGGCCATTCATAGTCAATCTCATGAAGAAGGTTTTTAGACCAAAAAAGTCCCGTCACAGGATAAGTTCTTTTTTTGGGTCCCAATGAAGACTCAAAAATATATGGGTTAACATCACTAAGAAATAAGCTGATTTGATAAAATTTTGTCATGAGAGATGCGCACCAAAAGATCTCATCCTTGTATTTGCAAATCTACTGGCATCGAGATCCCAATGGACGTAAATTTCCATTCAACTTGTCAATGTAATTAGATTGAGTTCGGTCATATTTGAGCAGTTTAACTTGATTGATCTTGTATATTGACCTCAAACTGTTCATGCTAACCTCGCACTAATGCATTTCATTTCAGTGGTCAAATTTCATCAAAGCAATGTTACAAGAAGCAAAGTGGTGCAAACAAGGGTACACACCCTCCGTTGAGGAATATCTGAACAATGGATGGCTTTCATCATCTGGGTCTGTATTTTTAGCCCATGCGTTTTTTGCAACTGAGCAAAAAATAACACCTGAAGCGTTGGATGCCATATACGAAACCCACAATCTTCTATACTGTTCATCTATGATGTTTCGACTCTCCAATGACTTGGCTACTTCATCAGTAAGAAGACAACAATCCTTTTATACTCATTAGATTTCATGAACGTCAAATATTTTTTTCTGATACATTACATTGAAATTTGAAACCAAATTTTTTTTTACGATTGCACAGGCTGAGCTTGAGAGGGGTGATGTTCATCATCAATACATTGCTACATGGTTGAAGCAAATGCTTCAGAGGCAGAAGCTCGGAAACATATCAGAGGCTTAATCATGAGCACATGGAGGAAAATGAACAAATCCATCTTTGATTCTCCTTTTGATCCTGCCTTCGTTGATATCGCTTTGAATCTGGCACGGACATCCATGTTTATTTACCAGTATGGAGATGGACTTGGTGTTGAAGATGCTAAAAGCAAGGATCATATCTTGTCTTTGATAGTTAACCCCGTTGAGGTTAAGACCATTAACTCACATTTCAGTATTTCATCAGTTTCATAAAAGCTCTATGTACAATTGGTAAAGGAATGTTGGATGCTCTCAATCGCCATATCAACAACGGTCGCAGTACTACTTGAAGTGTATCTTTGTAATTATACGAAGAATCTAATAAAACCCCAAGGGGCATTCTTGCTTTTCTCTTTAATCAATACGACAATACCTATTTTAATTTCAAAACAATGGACATAATTAGACTTTTATTTACGAACTCCACATTCTAATTCCCGCTCTTAACTTCAGAGTACTTCCAATGGTTGCCCTTAAACCTTAAATTGTTGCAGTCAAACTAGGATTGTGTGACTAGTTCAAACGAGGAATGATAGGATTTAGATTCCTTATTGGCATAGGTTTACTATCTTGTTTCAAATTAGGATACTATGTACCTCTATATATAAAGGCTCATATCAATGAATAAGATAACTCTCTGTTTTCCTCCCTACTCTTATTTCTTGTTTTCTTTACGTTATTTTCAACACGTTATCAGCACGAGCCCTAACCCTAGCAACTATTAAGAAAAAATCCCAACGCGAACGCCATTCGCCGTTAGCACCATCCACCGTGAACGCCATCCGTCGCGAACACCGTCCGCGAGCGTCTTCCCCCTCAACTCTTGATTTGCCTCTTGCTCGGCCAGGTTAAACTGCCTATTCCCACCACGAAGAACCTCTCTCTCTTCTATAGTTTTCCTTCCATAAATTATTCGTCTCCAAATAGATTTAGTTGTAGTGTAAACCATACCGAAGGGGATCACTACTACTACCTGATGGGATCAGCACAAGTTTCAAACTAAATCAGACAACTGTGGAGACTATTCTGAAGGGAGGTTTCGATGTGAGTTTTCATGTAGACTTGTCCTATTTTCATTCATGTGTGAATTCTGGTGGCAAATGTGGGCATGACGCGGTTTCTAAAGAACCAATCTGCTATTGCATTCATGGTCGCTACCCAACAGGAAAAGGTATGTATCATTTGATCACTGAATTATTTGACAAATTGACTCTATTGTGCTAATTCCACTGTGGTTAAACTTAAATAATATGATCAAACCCTACTTTGATATTGATAAGCAATAAAAGTAAAATGACTAGCTATTGGGTGAACCACTAGGCTTCTCGGTCTTGTGAAAAGCATAATGATAGTTTACAAAAAATAATAGATGTTGAAGACATGCTTAAGGCCTAGTTATACCAACTTGACTTGAACAACCCTAGACACAAAAACGTCATACTGACTCATTGCTGATCATTATATTGTTCTATCTAATTTTTATGTTATTATATTACCATTATAATTTTTTTTTAATTGGGTCGTTGCTCTGTCTAATTGTCTGAAGCCATCATATTTGTTGTTGATGCTTGTTCTTGTTCCATTGTATGTATCTCATTAGTCTTTTATATCAGTTTCCTGATTAAGGTGTGTTCTTTTGGCACTGTATTACTTGGTTTGTGAATTAGTCTTACTTTGATTCTATGTAAGTTTTATAGTTTTTGTGAATTAATTTAAATTTCAGTCTCTCTCAATTAGCTTTCTACTCCATTCTCTCTAAGTCCGACTATGAAAGTTTGCACCAAGTCGAACAGTGGGGGTTCGCATTCGCTCCGAACTATGGCAGTTCGTGAAGCTTGAACTATGGTATTTGCTCCGAACTATGGCAGTTCGTGTAGCATTGAATGATGATCGTTCACAACCATTGTTTGAAACTTCGAGTTTCATTCTAATCTAGTTCCATGGATATCTGTTTCTTGGAAGCATTGGCTCAGAAACACTAATTTTGTGTAAGGGGATATTTATGGATCTATCCAACCAACTTGCAGACCATTTAGATATATTATGGTGTTGGTTGATGCGTCGACACGTTGGTCACATGTCATGCTATTGTCCACCCGAAATGCTGCATATGCTAAACTCTTGGCCCATATTATTTGGCTGAGGGCTCACCACCTGGATTACCCTATTAAGTCAATTCGACTCAATAATGCTGGAGAGTTTACATCAAAATATTCGATGATTATTGCATGTCCATTGGGATTGATGTTGAACATCCGATTCCTCATGTTCACACCCAAAACGGTCTCGCAAAAGCCACCATCAAGAGGTTCTAGATGGTCGCTCGGACTTGGTTATGTGCACCAACCTGCCTATATCCGCATGGGGCTATGCAATTTTGCACGCAACAATATTACTCCGATTGAGGCCGGTTGCCACCCAACCATTCTATGCGTTACAGCTGGTGACTGGGTTCAAATCGGATCTTTCGTACTTACGCATTTTTGAGTGCGTGGTTTATGTGCCAATTGGGAATGATGGTTATATATGTGGGATATGATACACCATCAATTATCCGCTACTTGGAACCCTTGACAGGTGATCTTTTTACCATACGATTTGCGGATTGTCACTTTGATGAGTCAGTCTTCCCGTCGTTAGGGGTTGATAAGAATGTCAACGTTCAACAGAAACGATATAGGAATTGTCATGGTTTGTCCCCACTTTGTCTCATCTTGATCCTCGAACCGCACAGTCCGAGAGTGAGGTGCGGCGAATTCTCGATCTTCAGAGTGTAGCAAATAAGTTGCCAGACGCTTTAATTGATATCGCTAAAGTGATGAGATCACATATACATGCTGCAAACGTGTCCATGAGGATTGACGTCCCCACCACAGGACGTAGTGCCGTCCCAAGAGACGTCGGGCACGGTGCCGCCACCCATGACTGAAATGGTGCGCATGGTACCCTGGTGGCTAACCAGTCATCTGATCCCGTGAGAAGCGCGGTAGACCACTGTGTTCGATGGATTCTCGTCCTAGGAAGAGGACACAGACGACACAAACCAATCCATCTGACATTGCTATCTCGATCGAACCATCCCATGAGAATATCCCGGACTATAGATATGCTGAGAAGAGTCATCGTTGGGGGACGCCTCAACGTCGGTACCTACTCCCGAGAATAGAGAAATCTCGGTCAATTATGCATGCATAGATAGGACATGGAATCGAAACGAGATCATCATCGATGATGCATTTGCATACTCGGTTGCACGCGAAATCATAGCTTGCAATGATATCGAACCCCGTTCCGTTGAAGAGTGTCAACGTAGAGCTGACTGGCCAAAATGGAAAGATGTGATCTAGGCTAAATTGGATTCCCTAACAAAACGGAAGGTGTTTCGGCTGGTACTGCCAACCCAGGTGTAAAACCCGTCGAATTTAAATGGGTATTCGTTAGAAAGCCTACTGAGAAAAACGAGATTGTGAGATATAAGGCTCGTCTCGTGGCGCAAGGTTTTTCTCAACGCTCTGAGATTGATTACGAGGAGACGTATTCTCCCGTAATGGACGTAATAACGTTCCGCTACCTTGTCAGTTTGGTAGTTTTCAAAAAACTGAATATGCAGCTTATGGATGTGGCTACGGCATATCTCTACGTGGATCTAAATACAGAGATATACATGAAAGTCCCGGATGGACTTCGTTTGCCCGAATCAAGTAGCTCTAAACCACAGAGCACGTTTTCTATCAAATTGAAACGTTCACTTTACGGATTGAAACAATCTGGATGGATGTGGTATAACAAAATAAGTGAATACTTGATCAGAATGGGATACATAAGCAATGAGTTATGCCCATGCGTGTTCATTAAGAGAACAAGTTCCAGGTTTTCTATTGTTGCGGTTTATGTCGATGACATGAATTTGATTGGAACTCTAGAAAAGTTAAAGGAAATCGTTGAGCACCTGAAGTCTGAATTCGAGATGAAGGATATTGGGAAAACATGGTTTTGCCTCAGATTGGATATCGAGCACCATGCCGATGGGATTATGATTCACCAATCGGGCTATATTCAGAAATTGTTAAGGCGCTTTAATGAGGATAAAGCTAAGCCTTGTAGCACTACCATGGTCGTCCGGAGTCTGGATCCGAAGAAAGATCAATTTCATCCCAAGAAGGAGGACGAGGCATTACTAGAGGCAGAGGTGCCCTACCTAAGTGCAATAGGCGCATTATTGTACTTAGCTCAATGTACGAGACAGAACATCTCAATCATTGTGAACTTGTTGGCTCAATTTAGTTCTGCGCCGACAAGCCGCCATTGGACTGATATTAAATACATATTTCGATACCTAAGAGGTACCATTGATATGGGCTAGTTTAATCCCTACAGAGAAAGATCAAAATCGGACGTTGATACTCACGAAGTGGGAAAATTCCCAAAAACCGACAGCAGGGCCACATCTCCCACCGCCGGTCAAGCCACCGGCAAACGTGCTGCAACTCGCTTTAGTCAAACTCCAAGTGATGTCTTGACAGGTTTTGCTGATGCCGAGTATTTCTCTGACCCGCACAAATTACGTTCCCAAATGGGTTATGTCTTTACCATGGGAAACACAACAATATCTTGAAGGTCGACAAAACAGACTCTTGTTGCTACTTTTTCGAATCATGCAGAGATTTTTGCTCTTAACGAAACAGTTTGTGAATGTGTATGGTTGAGATCCATAATTAGGCATATTCGAAGTACTTGTGGTTTGAAGTCAACCACAGATAAACCTACGTGCATTTACGAAGATAATGCGCTTGCATTGAACAAATGAAGCTAGGTTACATCAAAGGCGACAATACTAAGCATATATCGTTGAAGTTCTATAATAAGCAACAACAAATTCTCCTGAATATTGAAGTAAAAGAGGTTAGATCTGATGACAATGTGGTAGATCTTATGACGAAAGCTTTATCGAAAACAACTTTTGATAAACATGTACGTAGTATCGGACTACGTAAATTGTCTAATCTTCCTTGATTGTTGGTATCAAGGGGAGACGTTGGCATCAGGGGGAGATTTGATGCGCAAAGAATATTTTCTCGAAACGTTTACTTCGTCTTCAAGGAAAGGATGTGTTGTACTCTTTTTCCTTCGACCAATGTTATTTTTTCCCACTGGGTTTTTGTTACTTGGAAAGGTTTAACGAGGCAACATGGCATGCATCATTAATGTAACGTAACGTCGCGTTTGGACGTCACAAGGAGGAGTGTTACAGCCAAACTAGGATTGTGTGACTAGTTCAAACGAGGAAGGATATCTTCTTTGTTATGGAGTAGGATTTAGATTCCTTATTGACATAGGTTTCCAATCTCGTTTCAAATTGGGATACTATGTAATTGCTACCTCTATATATAGAGGCTCATATCAATGAATAAGATAGCACTTTGTTTTTCTCCCTACTTTTGTTTCTTGTTTTATTTATGTTACTTTCAACATAAACTCATTTATTCGACAAATTAAGTTCTACATAACCAGTATTCACATTGAGATGTTCAAGTTACAAATTCACATTTAGTTGTTCAAGTTACACACTATTTTATTTGAAGGAATTTAAATTTTGAGTCTCATCATTTGTACCATTGCATTAACCATCTAAGTTTTGTCTCTCCAAATAATGTTTTCATCCGTTGTCCTCATTCAGTTATAAAATATATAAAGATAGACTTTGTCCAACAAGGTCAAGGGAGTCACTGTAATTATAAATTTTATAATGCAAAATTTTTGTAACAACACATTGATCGTGCTTGCAGCTTGACAAGGAAGCATAAATGCTCATACCCATCTTTAAGATTTTAAGTTTAAGAACATTTAAAGTGTTTTACGGAAGTTCATACCATCCATATAGTGTTTGATTTAAGATTTCAATTTCTAGTTTTGGTATATGGTTTGATGATTGCACGTGCTAAGAATCCAATACTCGCAGAGCTGTCATTGTAAAGAAAATAATTACAAAAATGTATTATTATATTATTAAATGAATACAAACTTATACAAGCTAATTAACTTCTACCTAACCTTGTGGAAATATAAAAATTAAAACTTGTTATACATAATAAAGAGTCTGATTCTGACTTTCCTATTCTGACTTTTCTATTCTAACTTTCTTATTCAAACTTATTCTAACAGATTAAATGTGCAGTTTGGAGGAAACTTTGAAGTCCAATTTGGAGAAGATGAGTGAATGAAAAATCATGACTGTCAAGTGAAGCTGCTAATGGTTCGATTTGAGTCAGCATGACTGCCGCATTATGATAATTTTGGTATGAATCATGACTGTCGAGTGAAACAGCTAATGGTTCAACTCGAGTCGGCATGATTATCAAATTCTGATAATTCTGATATGAAGAAATCATGACTGTCGAGTGAACGACTAATGGTTTGACTCAAGTCAGCATGACTATCTAATTCTGATAATTCTGGTATGAAGAAATCATGAATGTCAAGTGAACGAGTAATGGTTCGACTCGAGTCAGGATGACTCCCCTTCAGCGCGAAGGCTAAAAAAATTACTCAGCATTGTTGCTAGTAGTGGTTTTTTTAGTTGTGGTGGTACTGACTATCAGACCGGGGTGCCAATAACCACAAATTAAAAAATCAGTTTTCTCCCTATTTTCTTCCTTACGATTTCTGGTTCGTCCCGACTCCTTTCTTCTACAATATTCATGTTCGTTGTTGCTGCGATAGAGAAGACGAATGAGAGATGGGGAGACGACATGGTTCTGAGTTGGCGAGAGGAAGACGAAAGGGGTTGTTGGCTGGTGATGTGTGGATGTTTGTGACTTGGTGTACGATGGAGCATGTGTGAGAGGGTTGTCGACTGGAACCGTCGTAGAAGATGGTCCTTCTGATTCTGGAAGGGATGAAATCGAAAGCCCATCTCTGGGTATTGCTGCAGCAATAAGGATTAGTGTTTTGTTTGCCCCATCTGAATGGTTCTTGATGATTCCTGTGTGTAAGACAAAAAGAGGAATCTTTGAGGAGTGTGGACTGGCGGTTGTAGAACTCATCGAAGCCTTCACGGACATGGATCTTCTTGGAAGGATCTCCATCTTGAACAATGATGAATTGATAAGGCTTCTCAATGAAATTGAGGTTTTAGATTGTGGGCTTATATGAGGAATTTCACGATTGAAACAGGGAATGCGTGGTTGAGAAAGCTTTGTGGACGGTGGCGAGAGGTTCTCGATTTTGTTGATTTGGGTAGCACGTTATGGCTGCTTTTGTTTCTTTCCTGCGTGCGGTCAAGCGCGTAGTCATAGGAGGTAAGGAAGAACTTGAATCCTCGGAGTCTTAAAGTCATCAAAGAAAGTTGTCCTAATACCATATAAAGAAAATAATTGGAGAACTATATTATTATATTATTAAATGAATATAAGCTTATATAAGTTAACTTCTACCAAATCTAAATCTTGTAGAAATATGAAATTTAAAACTTCTTATTCTAATTTTTCTATTCTGATTTTACTTTTTTAATTTTTCTGACTTTCATATTCTAACTTTTCTATTCATGTACATATTTCAACTTTTCTTATTTTAGAGGTGAATCAATCTTAAACTGGGCTTGACTACGTTGAGTGCAAGTCCTATATATTATAACAGTCATTAAGGCGAGTGCCACAAACTTCTAAGGGGCCTCCCTTTTCTTGCTTATAAAAAAGAAAATCTAGATTAACTACCTTATTTGAATGAAGAACTTTTTTATACACAATTATCAGCTTGTACCAAGTCTGATTCATCAAGCCTAACCATCCCTCTCTCAAGCGGTGAGTTGCGCTGATTTCAATATCTCATTCTTGCATAATCTTTCATAAGTATTTTATAATCACATCTAGAGAAAATATGTGCTAAAAAAATTGCAGAGTATTACACTGCATAAATTTATTATTCCAAGTGTTTCCCGTATTATACAAACCTGAACTAATTACTACTAACACCAGGGTGACTAGCTACTTACACAATCAAGGACACTTGGGGTTCTCCCTTGGAGTTCTTGTCTTTGTAACAAGGGCACTCATCCTGTGACCATAAGTACCAGAGGGAACACATTGCATGGCACTCTTCGCAGCAAATCCCACAGTACTTCAAGCAACGATCAACAAAGCTTGCCTTTGCATACCTTTCATGGCACTTCAAGTCGCACAAACCTTTCGAAAACACACAAATTAACAAACAAAAAAAATCAATTTACCAATCTCAAGGACGTTTTAAATTAATCAACTAACTACATGAAACAGCCATGTTGCTTGAACTGAAAGATAAAAGAAGCATAGTTGCACACACCACCTTCATCTTTGGCCTTAAAAATTGGAATAGTGAATGAGCCTTTTGCTCTTACTTGGAGAACTGTTATAACGAAAATCCCTAATATTTGATTGATATCATCCGGGATGAGGAATGCTAGCTGCCTTCTTTTTGCAGTTTTTCCCTTCTTCGAATGACGTGTCATTTGAAATTTAAATCTCATAAATAAAATTATATTTGCCCTCTTTACTGATTATGTATCATTGATTTTCTCCTCAATCTAAATTTGGTATTTATATAAAACCAAATCTCATATTTGCCGTCTTTACTAATTATGGATCCATTAAATATGTAAAGAAACTCCGAGGATTGGTTTTGCTTCTTCATTATTAATTTAAAACGAGTAATATGTCATACACTTGTATTTTAATTTATTAATTTTTTTATATTTGATAAACTTGATGTTGAAAATGAATACCCCAAGTTTGTATCTACTCACAACCAATTAATAAATTTGAAACATCAGTGGTAGGGTTTTTTTTTAGTCATTTACACCATGAATCCTAAAATCGGTGGACAATTAGAATTTCTCTCTTGAAGGTGGAAATATTACATTTACTATTGTGGACGCAAATTTCCACCGGATCACATGATGATCACGCAGAGCAATCTGCATAAGATAGTGATTAATTTTTTACACCGGTGTGGTGTCTGCCACGGGGACTCCGATGCCAAAGTTAAAACAATGTCTTTAGAAAAATATTTACTTATGTGTATTTGAAGAGAGAATTGTGAATCAAGAAAGAGTTACCTCTAGATGGCTTTGTGTTTGGCAATTTATAGAGGCAGAACGAGTAAACAGCTGGCAGATGAGTGAGACACGAGGAAGATGAGTGAGTCATCTGCTTGCAGACGATTGTAACTTCTCTTAGGTAGTTGTAACTTCCGTAAATAGTTGTAACCTCATGTTGGTGGTTGTAACTTTCTACTTGGAGACAACTCCCCTGCAAGCTTGTGTGCTCAGTTGAGCATGGTGGTCAGCACCGAACACTACTCCTGTGCTGAGCAAAGAGTGTTTTGCTGAGTTGTGTTGGGCCCAAGGAATGTGATTTCTCGAAATATGTCGAAATTTCCTGAAATATCTGTTTTTTTAAAGTTACCAAAATCTCTTTCGAAATTTGAAATATTTCGAAATATTTTGGAGAAAAAATTAAATATTTTAATATTCGTATATTTTAACACACTATAATGTTATTTTAATATTAATAGTTTGTTATGTGAGTGATTCTTATATAATATGTAATTTTTATGACACTACGAGTCGTGTGAGAATTTTTATGTAGTATTTAATAGTTTAAAATGCATAACTTTTATTGTTAAATTGAAAATCACAACCAAAATCTTTACGTTTTTTCTACACATAACAAAATATTTCTTAAAATCGAGGGACCAAAAATCAACTCAAAACGAAATCACAATCCTTGATTGGACCTAGACTTGGATTGCATTGGGCCCAAACTTGAGCTTTCTCTACTTGTAACTTTCGTGGATAATTTTCGGGCTTCTCGGGAGCATCCCAAATCTTTGGGCCTCCTTATCATGTTGGGCTAAAGATTATTTTTTGCTCTCACAAATGCATCCCATCTCCTTTGCTTTTTAGCTGGCCATTTTTTTTCCTTCTTACTTAAAAGAAAATGAGATGTATTTTCACTAAGGAGCCCCGCCAAAAATAGAAGTAGAATGTCTCTAATCATGCTAACTTATCTATCTCTATTGATACAAATAAAATATCTGCATATAAAGGCTTATGTTGTGTTTAAATGTAGTCTGCTTAAAAATCAAAATGATCTGCATGTAGAGGCTTCTACTGCAAATGAGGTGATCTACCAGATGAATCATACATAGTAATTTCATGGGCTCTTATACTTTGTCCAAATAGATGATCATCCTTAGGCAGTGTTCTAAAAAGCGCTAGGCGCAGGGCGGGCGGCGAGCAGGTGCCTAGGCAGCACATAGGCGGTCTTAGGTTTTGTATTATAACTTTAATAATTTACAAAAGTTAAGCATAATACATTATCAATTACATCCAATTTAATGCCAAGATACATATGCAAAATTTAAAAACATGAAAAATTATCAATCATAAACAAAATTTATTAAAACTCAAATGACTGAAATTAGTCATGATGGGTACTTTATATAAAATTGAATTTGTAGACAAATATCCAAACCTACTCTTTTATTTTTCATCAAATTGCATGAATAACCTCAGTTATGTTTGATAAAATCTACATTAGTAAAATAGGTACTGGCATATCCTTTGAGAATTCCATTAAGCAATCATCTTTTGCTACATTATGACATATACTGAATAAAAAATAAGTAAATAGTTTATTTCCAAAAAAAGAGGAAAATAAAATAAAATAAGAACACAAACAACCTTATTAAAAAAAAATCGCCCAGACTGCCTAGACCCCGCCTAGGCCGCATAGACCTACCCAAACTGCCCAAAACCCTCCCAGACTGCCCAGAACCGCCCTTCTAGCGCTAGGCCGATTTTTAGAGCATTGTCCTTAGGTGAATAAAACAAGTCCTGCTTCGACATCCTTGTGATTTGACGACCCATCCACATATAAAATCCATATATCTTTGGGCTGACCTGCCCCTGTTTCAACACAAGTTGAGAAGTCTTCATTTATTGAAGGACATGACACCGATCTGCAAGCTGACTTTGTTTCCTCGGTTGAGGATTGAGCAAATTCTACCATGAAATTTGCTAAGGCTTGGGCTTTTATAGTTGTTTTCGGCTGGTAGATTTTGTTGAAGGACGTGACATTGATCTGCTGGCTGATTTTATTTCTCCGGTTGAGGAATGAATGAATTCTACTATAAAATTTGCTAAAGCTTGAGCCTTTAAAGTTGTCCTCAGTTGGTAGATCAAATCGTATTGGATCAACTCTATCGCCCATTTCATGAGTTTTTTACAAGCATCCAAGAAGAAGTTGTACCCCCAACCATTTCGTTGATGAGAATTGAGCTAACTGCTACATTTGAAACTGCTAAGTAGATATATAGGTCATCTCCTAGATTTATCTGCTGATCTACTAAAAAATCGATCCAAAGTTGCTACTCTACTAGTGAAAGTTGAATTTATTTTGGAGTTGATGGTGACTTCATGTTAAGTAGTGGTCTTTTTTGCTTTTATGATCCCAAAAGTTTGTGTATGTTTGTTGGTCAACTGACTTAGAAATATTTACATTAAGGGCGCAAAAAACTTGATTGGCATCTTTCATGAGTTTCCAATATGCTTAAGTCGAAATTAAAGCATAACTTGAGGACGTCAATCATGGATTCAAATGTATTTATCTTGAAAATTCAAAGGAAGTATTGTGTGATTGGCTGACCACTTGACAAAACTTAAAGAAATTTAAGTAGTCCTGAGTAAGATGTGTCTATGCTCAGTGATTGATTAATTGAATTACCCATCACGAAGAGTGACATCCTCTACTAAGGTGTGGTCCTCTACTGAGGCGTTTGGCTTTTGTGGTTTGCTGACCACTTGACTAAACTTAAATGGATTTAAGTAGTCCTGAGTAAGATTTTCATGCCCCGATTTTCTTTAAACAACATAAATTAATAGGTTTTCCAAAATAAACCAAGGCACGACAGGAACAATTTAAATGGTACAGTCATAAGGCAGTAAATGAAATAATAACCTTCCTCAAAATCCTTCCTCTCCACACGAGGTCCACAATTATAAATAAATGAAAATTACATGAATCCATTCCCAAATAAATCTCAAAAAAACTGAGCATTTATAATTAAACCCTACATCTGATTACCTAGGAATATAATCTAACAAAAATGTGTCAACTCCTCAGCTATCGCCACGTAGTTAATACCACCCTTGTGCTGCAATTAACCCTGATAGGTCTCTGGGGCAAAGCTCATTAAGAACGCACCCAAATTTGTAAAACAATACAAAATCTGGGTCAATGGATTAATACTGGTGTGAGCAAACTTACAATTCAAGACAATTAAATATATAAAATAATGCAAATTTACCTTAAGGAAGACAGGTAGTTCTCATTCGATATTCGAATGAGCCGTTAGTTTCTTCCCTCAAGGCTAACCTAGTACCAGCTAAAATAATCTATACACAATTCCATGTCATGCTCAATTCAGTGGTTTTATTTATTTATTTTTTCTAATTCTTGGCTTCTTTTCCACAATCGCACTCTCCTCTTGTGCCGAACACACTTCACCCAAGTGTGTCTCCCTTGCAATCGAAGTCACTCGGAGAGTACATGACCCAAGTGGGGTGCCACCTCAAGTGTCATGTCATCTCACCCGAAGTTCGATAACTGGCAAGTATTCTTCATAAATCTACACGTACATCTGAACTCACATGAAACGATGCACTGATATGCAAACAAGTTTGCATACCCAAAATTTATATCACACGTATATAAGCAAGTCTGTATACAAAATAATTCCTTTTTTTTGGAGTTGTGGAAATAATTCAAGCTTATAAAAGAATTACAAGCTTATAAAAATTATGGACATTATAACATTATAACCACACAGACAATGTTAAAGTGTTTCTAGATAGAAGAAAAGAAACTGATCTGAAACCCCCAATCTCTCTCTTCTTCTTCTTTACCCTAAACCACCGCAAACTGAGCTACTGAATTCGACCAATTGAAACTCAATTGATGAAAATTCAACCAACTGAGTTCAACTAATTTAAACCATGTCACAGACAAAACTCACAATTAGATTCCTAACACATACTTTCATTTGTATATAAATTCACTGAGCTTCCACTTCTCTCAGATCATCATTCCATCCATCACATCTTCTTCAACAATATTTTGAACCAATACAATTTCAAATCATCATTCCAAAAAGAAAATAAAACAGAAAAGAAAAACCCTTCACATCTTTTCTCTCTTACAAATGTCACATCACACAAAATTAAAAGAAAAAGAAAGAAAGAAAAAATACGAAAAGAAAACCCTTTACATATTTTTCTCTCTTACAGATGTCACATCACACAAGATAAACCCTTCACATCTTATACAAAAACTTCCCAATCTAGCATTAACTTTCTACCTTCCCAAGATTTCTACATCACATCATATACACAAAAAAACTTCCCAAAATTTTCTCAAGCATTAACTTTCTACCTTGCCAAGATGTCTATATCATCTTACATCACGTCATATATAGAAAACGAAAAAAACCAAAACAAAAACCCAAAAACATTTAAAAGGGATAATGAAGTTTTACTCACAGATGTTTGCCTTGCAAGATCCCAAAGTCATTCGTGCCTCCCACCTTTTTTTTCTTTTGTGTATATGCTAAGAGAAGAAAAAGGACTAGGGTTTCTTTTTAAATGATTTTTTTATTATTATTAGGGTTTCATTAGTTAAACACACCCATCTCTTATTTCTCACCCACCACCAGCCTAAACCTAGGTCATAAATTAAAATTATAAAATATAATTAGTTATAACTATTACTAATTAATAATTTTCACCACTAAATAAACATTATTAACTTCTAAAATAATAAAAGTATATTGGTAAGTGAATTCGGCGGGTATTACAATATACACACCTTAAAATAATCTCGTCCCGAGATTCAGTAGGATAAGGATTAGGCGAATAATTCTGGGTGCATATGTTGTACTTTGTCCTCCAACTCCCAGGTGACATCGTTCTCCTTTTCACTCCACTGAACTTTGACCAAGTTGACTTTCTTACGTCGTAGTTCCTTCACGTCCTGATCAATTATCCTCACCTGCCCAACTGTATAGGTCAACTCAATATGAGTTGGGTCTTTCACACATTTTCTCAGCATCGAGACATGAAAGACATCATGAATCATCGACAAACTGGGCGGCAATGCAAGCTTGTAAGCTAAGTGACCAACACGTCCGACAATCTTGAATGGCCCAATATACCGCGGGCTCAGCTTCCCTTTCTTGCCAAATCTCATCACACCTCGCATGGTAGACACCTTGAGAAAAACTAAATCACCAACCGCAAACACTACACTCTTGCGCTTTTGATCTGCATAGCTTTTTTGTCTACTCTAAGCAGTTTTTATCCTTCCCCGAATAATCTCAATCTTCCTTGCAATCCCCCTAACAATCTCGGGTCCCAACAATACTGTATCACCTACCTCTGCCCAACAACTAGGAGATCTACACGGCCTACCATACAAAGCCTCAAAGGGTTCCATGCCAATGCTCGATTGATAACTATTATTGTACGAGAACTCCACCAATGGTAAATGATCCTCCCAACCACCACCAAAATCCATGATTCAAGCTCGCAACATATCCTATAAAATATGGTTTACCCGCTCAGTCTGCCCGTCAGTCTGTGGATGATACGCAGTGCTCATAGCCAAGGTAGTACCCATAGCACGTTGAAAACTTTCCCAAAATGTCTATGTAAACAATGGATCTCTATCTGACACAATGGTAATAGGAATACCATGCAACCTCACCACTTTTCGGATATACATAACAGCTAACTTGTCAGTATTATGAGATGCACCAATGGGGATAAAATGTGCAAACTTAGTCAAACGGTCAACAATAACCCAAATTGACTCATTACCCCTCTGAGATCTAGGTAATCCATCAAAAAAATCCATCGAAATGTGTTCCCACTTTCACATGGGTATTTCTAGAGGCTGCAATAAACCAAAAGGCATCTGGTGTTCCACTTTCACTTGCTGACAAGTGAAACAGTGAGAGACATACTCCCCAAGATCTCGTTTCATGCCTTCCCACAAAAAATTCCTTCTCAAATCATGATACATCTTCGTACCCCCTGGATGAATAATAAATTTAGAAATATGAGCCTCATCCATAATCTCTTTCTTTAACGCCGAAATATCTGGTACGCAAAGTCTACCATGAAATCACAATCCTCCATCTATGTCAACTGACCAATCAGTAGGGCAATCATCCAATGTACCAACTATCAAATCATTTATTTTGTTCATGAGAAATGGGTCAGTGTGCTGCACTGAAATGACCCAAGTAATCAAGGTAGGTTTCACTGTCAAACTACAAACATAAGCTCCTCTAGTATGCGGAACAGTCAAAACATCATGAGCTGCAATAACCTCGAGAATCTTCCACTCTTGCACAATAAGAGCGGTCAACACACTATGTTGCCTGCTAAGAGCATCTGCCACCACATTTCCTTTGCCTGGATGGTAAAGGATTTCAAAATCATAACTACTAATGAACTTCATCCACCTTTGTTGCCTCATATTTAAATCTTGTTGTGAAAATAAATACTTTAAGCTTTTGTGGTCAGTATACAACTCAAATTTCTCTCCATACAAATAATGCCTCCATATTTTTAAAGCAAAAACCACTGCTGCTAATTCCAAATCATGTGTGGCATATCGCCTCTCATGTGGCTTTAACTGCTTAGAAGCATATGAAACTACTTTCTGATCTTGCATCATAACACATCCCAAATCTGTTCCGCTAGCATCTGTAAACACCACTAACTTTCCGCCACGCGTGGGAATGATTAAAATTGGAGTTGTAGTCAACCTGTGCTTCAACTCTTAAAATGCAGTCTCACAGTCCTTAGTCCATATAAACTTAACATCCTTTCGAATCAGACTAGTCAAAGGTGTTGCAATCAACAAAACTTTCTCAATAAACCTCCTGTAATATCCAGCCGACCCTAAGAAACTCGCCAATAGCATGACAGCTTGGCGGATGGTACCACTAGGTCATAGGTTCAAACCCAGCTTGCGGCATCTTTATGGGTTCTGGGATCCTATAAAAACCTTGCTTGCCTTAAATAAATAAATAAATAAATAAATAAACCTAAGAAACTCTGAATTTCACTTGCATTAGTGGGTTGTTTCCATTGCTTAACTGTTGCAACTTTGTCAAGTTCGACCGCTATCCCTTCGGTAGAAATCACATGCCCAAGAAATTTCACATCTTTTTCCCAAAAGTGGCACTTACTAAATTTAGCATACAATTTGTGATCTCTTAAAGTCTGCAACACTACTTTCAAATGCTCTCGATGGTCCTCCATGTTTCGAGAATATACCATAATATCATCAATGAAAATGACAACAAATTTATCAAGGTATGGACAAAAAATTACAGTTCATTAAATCCATAAAAAAAAAACAGGATCATTGGTCAATCCAAATGGCATGACCGGAAATTCATATAACCCATATCGAGTCCAAAACGCCGTCAGAGGTATGCTCTGCTCTTCAACACCCATCCAATGGTACCCAGTCCTCAAATCCAACTGTGAAAATACAACCTCCCTTTTCAACTGATCTAACAAATCATCTATCCGCGGAAAAGAGTACTTATTTTTTATTGTCACCTTATTTAGTTCTCTATAGTCGACACACATCCTCAAAGTACCATCCTTCTTAGGAACAAAAATAGCAGGCACACCCCATGGAGAATTACTTGGTCGTATAAACCTAAATATACACACCTTAAAGGATTAACCAGATAGTTACTCACAAATATGCACGTATATATAACTATTATAAAAACATACGAGAGAAATTTCTTACCTCTTCTTGAGTAATTCCTCTAGTTGGACTTTCATCTCATCCAACTGCTTAGGAGCCAATCGATATGCAGCTTTCAAAATTGGTGTTGCCCCTGGCAACAAGTCAATTCGAAATTTGACTTCTCTTTTAGGTGGTAAATCGGGAATCTCTTGGAATACATCTACATAATCCTTCACCACCTCAACCACGCTAATATCTTTCTCTGGTATATCCATAGAGTATAGAGTGCTCGTCATTGTGGAGTCCCCGCAAGGTTCACAAACATGACTAACTCGCAGCAACCCTGGTGTATTTATCAAAATGGTCCTCGTGGCACAATCTATAGTAACATAGTTTTTACCCAACCAATCCATCCCAAGGATAACATGAAAATTCTCAAAATTCATAATTATCAAATCCGCAACAAGTTTTCAACCCATTAAAGAGATTTCAAAATTTCTACAATGCTTAGATAATGTGACAGTGCCTCCTATGAGTGTCTCAACATATAAAGGTTTGATAAGTGGCATAGTTTTAAGATTTTCTTTTTCTGCCATTCCTCGAAAAATAAAAGAATGAGAAGCACCAGAATCAAATACAACTCGCAAGGGAAACTGAGTGGTGATGGTACCTTCAACATTCTCTTGCCCTGGTAGAACCGCAAATGCACATACTGGAGTCGGTGGGGCCTGCCTACCCTGTGGAGCGTCTCGCCCACTCGGACAATAACGAATGAGATGCCCTGGTCGGTTACATCTGTAGCATAACCTATTAGTGGGAGCCTGCCCTCTTGGTGATGCAGGTGCATGTTGTCAAGGATCATATGGTCAAGGTAGCTGATATGGGCCTTGTGGGCTCAGGTTCTGTAATGTCGATCTCTGCCACCGCTGCCCTTGAGGCCTAAAGCCACCCTGCGACCTGAAACCTCCTTGGGATTCAACTCCTCCCTGGGGCCTTTGCTGAAACTGACCTCCAGATTGGAACTTCAGTTGATACTGAAATCCAGGTCCTCGCTGATTCTGATCATAAAGCTTATACCTGTTCTGATCTCGGTTCCCAGATGAATGAGAGTTTCTAGACGACTCACATCCCCTGCTCTTCTCTCTAGCCTCTCGAAAAGCAGTGTCTTGCTCTTCAAACTTGATAGCTAAGTCCAAAACTCTGTCAAAGGGTTCTTTATCAAAGGGTAAAAGCGACTTTGATAGATAATGACTCAAAACCTTGATAAATTTTTTATTCTTCTTGGTAGTGGTATCAACCAAATACGGAGCATACCGAGTCAACTCGTTTAATTTTGTCACATACTGGGTCACTGACTTTGTACCTTGCGTCAAACTAAAGAACTCTGCAGCTAGCTGAGATTTCACGGCTTCGGGTACAAACTAACAGTCAAATTTGGAGTTGAAAGTTTTTCAAGTCATAACAGTCGTATCCATGCTCTCCTCGATCGAATCCCACCAATACCTGACATTACCATCCAAGTTATGAGCAGCTAATTCCTGTTTCTGCACTTCGGTCATCTGCATCCTATTGAATACGATTTCACACTTGCGAATCCACTTCTCAGCTGCAATAGGGCCAGTCTCTCCATTAAACCTCTGACCGCCTAGATTTCCAAACTCCTTATTTCTCCTGGCAAACGGGTCACCATGATTATCCTGCTGGTTGTTTAGCACAACCTGTAATCATGGCTCCCACGTCCACCTGAACCAAGTTAGGATTCCCCCCCCCCCGATCATTCGAACCATTTGGACCATTAGTGTTATTCCGCTCGCTATCACCGTTCTGCCCATTAGCATCATTTGATCGAGTGTTCGCCATTACCTTCAAGCGAAAATAAATAACCGTTAATACTTAATAATCCAAACGTTCATAATCTCATTTCCACACTTCCGAGGATCACCTAGACCTACCCTTGATCTAGGCTAACCAAATGCTCTAATACCAAAATGTCACGCCCCAATTTTCTTTAAACAACATAAATTAATAGGTTGTCCAATAAAAAAACCAAGGCACGACAGGAACAATTTAAATGGTACAGTCATAAGGCAGTAAATGAAATAATAACCTTCCTCAAAATCATTCCTCTCCACATGAGGTCCACAATTATAAATAAATGAAAATTACATCAATCCATTCCCAAATAAATCTCAAAAAAAAAAAACTGAGCATTTATAATTATACCCTACATCTGATTACCTAGGAATATAATAATAAAGATCTAACAAAAACGGCTCGACTCCTTAGCTATCGCCAAGCAGTTAATACCACTCTTGCGCTCCAATTAACCCTGATAGGTCTCAGGGGCTATGCTCATTAAGAACGCACCCAAATTTCTAAAACAATACAAAATCTGGGTCAATAAATTAATACTGGTGTGAGCAAATTTACAATTCAAGACAATTAAATATATAAAAATGCAAATTTACCTTAAGGAATACAGGTAGTTCTCATTCGATATTCGAATGAGCTGTTAGTTTCTTTCCTCTTGGCTAACCTAGTACCAGCTAAAATAATCTATACACAATTCCATGTTATGTTCAATTCATTGGTTTTATTTATTTATTTATTTTTCTAATTCTTGGTTTCTTTTCCACAATCGTACTCTCCTCCTGTGCCGAACACACTTCACCCAAGTGTGCCTCCCTTGCCATCGAAGCCACTCGGAGCGTACATGGCCAAGTGGGGTGCCACCTTGAGTGTCATGTCATCTCACCCGAAGTTCGATAACTAGCATGTATTCTTCCTAAATCTATACGTACAACCGAACTCACATGGAACGGTGCACCGATATGCAAGCAAGTCTGCATACCCAAAATTTATATCACGTTTACAAGCAAGTCTGTATACAAAATAAGTCCTTTTTTTTACTTGTGGAAAAACCATTTCTAAGTATTTAATTTGAACTTTTGCTTTCCCAAATCAATTAACAGTACATCACGGTCCCACTACAAGAACCATATACAAATAACATTTCCATAGTCCAGTTCATAACATTACAAGCTTATAAAAATTATGGATATTATAACATTATAACCGTATAGACAATGTTCAAGTGTTTCTAGAGAGAAGAAAAAAAACTAATCTGAAACCCCCAATCTCTCTCTTCTTTTTCTTCTTTACCCTAAACCACCGCTAAATGAGCTACTAAATTCGATCAATTGAAACTCAATTGATAAAAATTCAACTGAATTCAACCAACTGAGTTCAACTAATTGAAACCACGTCACAGACAGAACTCACAATTAGATTCCTAACACATACTTTCATTTGTATATAAATTCAATGAGCTTCCACTTCTCTCAGATCATCATTCCATCCATCACATCTTCTTCAACAATATTTTGAACCAATACAATTCCAAATCATCATTCCATAAAGAAAAAAAAACAGAAAAGAAAAACCCTTCACATCTTTTTTCTCTTACAGATGTCACATCACACAAAATTAAAAGAAAAGGAAAGAAAAAAAATAAGAAAAGAAAACCCTTCACGTATTTTTCTCTCTGACAGATGTCACATCACACAAAATAAACCCTTCACATCTTATACAAAAACTTCCCAATCTAGCATTAACTTTCTACCTTCCCAAGATTTCTACATCACGTCACTTACAAAACGAAAAAAAAAACAATAACAAAAACAAAAACAAAAAAACTTCCCAAGATTCCTACATCACCTCATATACACAAAAACAATTTACCAAGATTTTCTCTAGCATTAATTTTCTACCTTCCCAAGATGTTTATATCATCTTACATCACATCATATATAGAAAACGAAAAAATCCAAAACAAAAACCCAAAAACATTGAAAAGTGATAATGAAGTTTTACTCACAGATGTTTGCCTTGCAAGATCCCAAAGTCGTTCGTGCCTCCCACCCTATTTTTTTCTTTTGTGTGTATGCAAAGAGAAGAAAAAGGACTAGGGTTTCTTTTTAAATGATTTTTTTATTATTATTAGGGTTTCATTGGTTAAACACACCATCTCTTATCTCTTACCCACCACCAGCCTAAACCTAGGTCTTAAATTAAAACTATAAAATATAATTACTTATAACTATTATCAATTAATAATTTTCACCATTAAATAAACATTATTAACTTCTTAAATATTAAAAGTATATTGGTAAGTGAATTTGGCGGGTATTACAAATATGCTTTTATGCATTGAATTACCCACTCACTTAGAGTGTCATCCTCTATTGAGGTGTGACCCTCTACTTAGGCATTGTGCTTGTGTGGTTTGCTGACCACTTGACTAAACTTAAACGCATTTAAGCAGTCTTGAGTAAGATGTCTTTATTTATTAAATTACCCACTCACGGAGAGTGTCGTCCTCTACTGAGGTGTGATCATTTACTGAGGCAATTTGCTTGTGTGGTCTGTTGTCCACTTGACTAAACTTAAACGGATTTAAGTAATCTTGAGTAAAATGAATTTATTCAATGAATTACTCACTCACGGAAAGTGTCATCCTCTATTGACATATACATAAATGTTTTCATTTCTGAATGTCTTCTTCTGAAGGACATGTAGAACGAATTCTCGTATTTCACTATTTCAATTGAAGCAGGTGTGTTTTCCACCGAGCAACAAAATATCATATCCTCTACTAAGGTATACGTTAATATTTGTTTAAATTTTTTTTTGCATGATCTCTTTTCATTGGTGGCGGTCTCTTCAGCCAAGGTTGATTCTACTCGTGAGGGATTTAATTGACCTGAATGGAGAACTTTGTGTATGTTCTACCGGATGAGGAGTCTCTTGTTGAAGAGATAAAAAACAATAAATACATAAATATAATCAAGTTTTTATATGCGCATTGCATCTTTTATTTTTCTTCTAAGAAACTTTAAAAAAAAAAACTAGGACTTTTTAGCTTCAATCCATTTTGTGAATGGTCAGTTGCCATAATCATCAGTTTCTTCCACGCTAGAGAATTTGATTGATCGGAACGGTGAACTCTGTGTATGTTTTACTGGCTGAGGAGTCTCTTGCTGTGAAACGTGTTTTATGCTTGTCACCATTGTTCTTTTTATACTCATTCTTATCTGCATTTGTTTGTGCAAGTTGACTATCTTTCTCAGGTATATCTAGTGCCTTAGCACTATTTTTTTGTCATCCCACAATGCATAGCGTTTTTCCATTGCAAGGATTTTGACAAGAGTTTTGCCCGCCTGACTCGCAAGATTTTCTTGTTGTTTTATTTTCATTGAGCTTGGTTGTTGGTCAGAAAATTGCAATTGATGATCAGCCGGTGGTTGTAGACTTACTACCAGTGGTTGTCTGACCGGAAGCGACTAAACCGATGGTGATGATGGCGGTCTGGTTCGGGCAGATAACTGTTCAACGTTATTTTGCTAGTTTGGTTTCAAGTTCTCACCATTGTATTGAAAAAGAACTTTGAAAGTGTATGTGAAGGAAAATTCAAATTGAACGAAAATAAATTTTTTTCTGAAAGGAAGAGAGCATGCAATGAGTTTGATTCAAGCTCTCATAGAAAGCACCAATTTGTAGATGCAAATTTCCACCGGATCACATGCTGATCACATGGAGAAATCTGCATAAGATAGAGATTAATTATTGACACCGGTGTGGTGTTTGCCACGGGGACTCTGATGCCAAAGTTAGAGAAATTCCTTTAGAAAAATTTTGAAGAGATAATTGTGAATCAAGAAAGAGTTACCTCTAGATGGCTTTGTGTTTGGCTATTTATAGAGGTAGAGCGAGTAAACTGTTGGTAGATTAGTAAGACATGTGGCAAATGAGTGAGTCATCTTATTGCAGGCAGTTATAACTTCTCTTAGGTAGTTGTAACCTCCCATTGGTGGTTGTAACTTTCTGTTTAGACACACCTCTCTTGCAAGCTTGTGCGCTCGACTGAGGATAGTGATCAGCGCCGAACACTACTTCTTTGTTGAGAAAATAGTGTTTTGCTGAGTTATATTGGGGCCTAGACTTGGGTTTTCTCTACTTGTAACTTTTGTGGGTAATTTTTAGGCTTCTCGAGAACATCCCAAATCTTTGGGTTTCCTTATAATGTTGGGTTAAGGATTATTTTTGGCTCCTACTAATGCCCCCATCTCCTTTTCTTTTGAGCTGACTATTTTTTCCTTCATAATTAAAGCAGAGGAGATGTATTTTCACTAAGGAAACCCACCAAAAATAGAAATAGAATGTCTCTAATCTTGCTGACTTATATGTCTCTATTGATATAAATAAAGGATATGCATGTAGAGGCTTCTATTGTTGTTGAAATGTAGTCTGCGGAAAACGAAATGGTCTGCATGTAGAGGCTTTTACTGCAAATGAGGTGATTTACCGGATGAGTCATACATAGTAATTTCATGGGCTCTTGGACTTTTTGGAAATAGAGGATTATCCTTAGGTGAATAAAACAAGTCCTGCTCTGACATCCTTGTGATTTGACAACTCATCCACATATAAATGCCACATATCTTTAGGTTAGCCTGCCCCCGTTTCAGCACAAGTTGAGGAGTCTTCATTTATTGAAGGACACGACAAGCTGACTTTGTTTCCTCGGTTGAGAAGGGAACAAATTCTACCATGAAATTTGCTAAGGCTTGAGCCTTCATAGTTGTCCTCTTTTTTTTTGAAAGGTAAGCGTGCCGCTAGTGGGTATAGAACCCAAGACGTGGGGTTTGAACCACCACAGCCTTAACCATCAAACCTGGTTACCATTGCCAAATTTCTTTTTGGAAAGCGAGCTGGGTTTTTATAGGATCCCATAACCTATTAAGGAAGTGCGACCTACAGGTCAACACAATAAGAAAGTAACCATGCCGCCGGTGGGTCTCGAACCTACATAGTTGTCCTCAGTTGGTAGATTTTGTTGAAGGAGGCAACATTGATCCGCTGGCTAACTTTATTTCCCCAATTGAGGAACAAATGAATTCTGCTATGAATTCTGCTAAAGCTTGAGCCTTTAAAGTTATCCTCAGTTGGTAGATCAAGTCGTATTGGCTCAACTCTATCGCCCACTTCATGTCAAGTAGTGGTTTTATTTGCTTTTATGATCCCAAAACTTCTAGTATGTTTGTCGGTCTCCTGACTTAAAAATATTTACATTAAAGGCACAAAAATTTGATTGGCCACTTTCATGAGTTTCCAATATGCTTAAGTCAAAATTTAAGCATAATTTGAGGAAATTAATCATGGATTCAAATGTATTTATCTTGAAAAACACATGGAAGTATTGTGTGATCTGCTAACAACTTGACAAAACTTAAGTGAGATTTAAGTAGTCCTGAGTAAGATGCTTTGTGATTGATTAATTGAATTACCCACTCATGAAAAGTGACATCATCTACTGAGGTGTGAACCTCTACTGAGGCATTTGGCTTGTGTGGTTTGCATACCACTTGACTAAATTTAAACGAATTTAAGTAATCTTGAGTAAGATGTTTTATGCAATGAATTACCCACTCATTGAGAGTAGCATCCTCTACTGAGGCATGGTGTTTGTGTGGTTTGCTAGCCACTTAACAAAACTTAAACGGATTTAAGTAGTCTTCAGTAAGATGTATTTATGCATTAAATTACCCACTCACGGAGAGTGTCATCTTCTACTGAGGTGTGATCCTCTACTAATTGACTAAACTTAAATAGATTTAAGTAGTCATGAGTAAATTGTTTTCATGCATTGAATCTTCTACTGAGGCCTTTTGCTTGTGTGGTAGTTATAACTTTTCTTAGGTTGTTGTAACTTTCGTAAATATTGTAACCTCGAGTTGGTGATTGTAACTTCCTGTTTGGAGGTATGATATTCACATAATTATTACATAATATAACCCTTAATTTATACATGTTAGTGTTTCAATTATTATATTTTATAGTAATTATTACATAATATAATCCTCACATGTTATGTTTGG
Organism: Berberis thunbergii; assembly: GCA_003290165.1. Lineage (NCBI taxonomy): Eukaryota > Viridiplantae > Streptophyta > Magnoliopsida > Ranunculales > Berberidaceae > Berberis > Berberis thunbergii. Next base: position 72,820 of record QNQO01009964.1, on the reverse strand, counting down.
AGGTATGATACTCACCGCGGCTCTGTTCCGCCTTGCCGCCACCACTGTTCCTCCTCTTCTCTCGGCCTCTCTTTGTCTCGAGCTTCTTCCTGCCTCCCTCTCTCACGACTCGCAAGCGGTGCTTCAGCAGGCGGCACAAATCACCACGACAGGAGAAACAGGGCTCCGCAAACTCTCTGTTTTGATTTTCTTTCTGCTTCCTTTCCTTAATTCAGTGTTTCCTCACTTTCTCTCTCTCTTTTTGCAGGTTCAGAACCAGTCGTAGGAGCGAGGAGCGAACCAACAGATGCGAAGAACAGCCCCGCAAGCGGCGCTGTCGCGTTGGAGACGAAAGGAACAATAGCAGAGGCGCGAGAATGATTTAAAATCTATTTTTTGATATTTGCACCCCTGGTTTCTCTCTGTACTACCACAAAGCTTGTGTACTTCATTTTCTCGATATTCGTGTTCGAATCAACTGCTGAGTACCACCACATCGAGTTTGCGACAAACTAAATGGGTTGTATAAGTTATTGTGATTGATTTTACTGAATTGTGTGCTTAATTGTTAATTAAAATTTATTTCTGAAAGTTTTTGATTAATTGCTTTTGCTTGAAATAATTTGTAAATGTTTGATAAAAACATGATATAATTTAATTGGATTTTAACGATCACATATTCGGTGTCAGCAAGGGATTCTCATCCCTAAAGCTTCGCGTTTTTAAATTCAGTAATTTAGATTTAAATAATTTTTGCTAACTCATTGGTGAGTCCAAGCCCACAAAATCCACATTTTCCTTTTATTTTACTTTTCTTATTTTTAAATTTATTTTTAGTTTAGTTTTAAAATGATGTAACTCTATTTTCAATTTAAATTAGTTTAAATTAAATTATAAATTTCAATTACATCCACCTTCCTCGTGGGATCGACCCGTACTTGCCGTTGTCTACCAGTTAGACACCATGCACTTGCGGTTAGTGCAAGTGGGTTAAATTAACCTATTAATTTAGGTCGGTTAAACCCGCATCAAGTTTTTGGCGCCGTTGCCGGGGAAGGTAGCGGTGTAATTGAATTTAAGATTTATTTCACTAATTTAAAAAAAAATTATTAAGTTCTTTTTACACTCATTTTGTGTTGTATTTTACAGATTACACGCTTCTCAAGGAAATTGGACGATTCTACAAAACATCAAACAAAGTTTTTTTTATTTTTATTTTTTTATTTTGTGAGGAGAGTTTTAATTTTATTTTCACCTCGTTTTACGAGTGTGTGGTGTAATAATTTTTAAACTCTACTATTTTCATTTTGTTTAATCACAAAAAAAAACCCCAAAATTTTCTAAATCAAAAGAAATTCTAGGGAAACAATTTTAATTGTACCCAATAATTTCTTGTGATTTAGAAATCCGACTTCTAAGACCAAGACCAGTAAATTTATTTGCATGTGCTTGTGTGTTGAATGAAACGGATAAAAAGAAGTCGGACATTTTTTTTGAATTGTGCTAACTTTTTGTGCAGAACGGAATACACACACTGTAAGTATTTCTAACTCACGCAACGTATTAACGAACCGGGTGTTTTGTGTAATTGTTTGAACTTGTGTGAGTGGTTGTTTAATTTCTGTAATTGTGGATGCTAAACTTTAGTAATTCATAATAAGCAAACTCAGCTTCTAAATAGAAACTGGTGGGACTTGATATCCCCACTTCATCACTCCAGCTGTGTGCAATCAATAGCCAAACATAATTAAAATCGATTAGCAAGTTAGATAGAGCCATCTTTTAGGTACGGTGTTCATAGGACAACCAAGACCAAGGTGAATCCAATAATTTTGTGTTGACCAAAGCTAAAAGTGACGATGGGTTTAATCATTCAATGAACTCCGAGAGGCCACTGGCACAAGGGTAATATACCCGGTACAGTCATAAATAAGCTACGATCCACAAGAAGGATTGGTGTAACTGACAGTTTTGGGTTAGGAACACAAGCCTCAAATGTACATTTAACATCACATCGTTCTCACATTTATTGGCTTACAGAGCGGTAGCACAAGGAAGTACTTAATTGGACCATTGTGACCTCCTTCTCTTGTGCGATAATCCGGTTTCTTTGAAACAAAACTCTAGCCTACTGATTTTGAAATTTGCGGTGTAAAGTGTGCACTCTTAGGATCAACTTGTAGCACCCATTGCTCTATTATAAAGATTACATAAGAAATAATTGTCCCCCAAAGATAAAAAGATAATTGATCTCAAAAACGTTGATTGCTTAGGGATGCATGTTTCTTATGCATTTATTGGATGTTAATTGCATGTGAGTCTGTGTATATTTTGTTTAGAGTTAGTGATATAAAAAAAATGAACACAAGGGATTATCCAACATATTTTTCCGAGCAATTCAATTCATTTTATGACATGCGACGACCTGATTATGATTCATATTTAGATTATTACAACTCAGGTTTAGCCTATCATCCTGACTTCTCATGGGCTCATGGTCAGTACCAAGAAGGACCTCTAGACACTCCTCAAGCTTTCATTCCTGATAATGAGTCTCGATTTCATCGAGTTGTTCCTCCTTCTAACACATCTAGTTTAGAGGACGCCTTAACTCGTGTCATGCAGCGAACAGGAGAAATGATTGAGCAAAATTCTCAGGATATCATAGAATTGATAGCTAATTCTCAACAAAATGCTAAAGCTATCAAGAAACTTGAAATGCCTTTGAGTCAGATAGTTGAGTCACTTCTTGAGATAGAGTCTGAAAAATTCCCTAGCCAACCTATTTCTAACCCAAAGGGTCAATTTGAAATTAGTGGCACATCTGAGCAGGACAATGAAGATGCCCAATCCATTACTACCCTTAGGAGTGGAAAATTGGTTGACAATCAGGTAGAAATGTCTGACATAAGTGTTATTACATCCTCACCCAATTTTACACAGATTGCATCATCCTCTCATAAAAAGGCTGATAAAGTCTCATTTATTGATGAACCTGTAGATTCTGAGACACTACAGACATCTCCTTCCCATGTTGACTCATGCCTTCCTAGTGACTCATGCATCGAATCAAACTGTGAACATTTTTTAGAGTTTCCCCTTGATTGTTTTCATGATACACTTGACCATTTAGAGGCTTGTTTGATTCATTTTAGTTTAGACTTTGATGTTAATAATTCCATTAGGGAAGTCAATAATTTGTTTGACTCAGTCCCCATTGTGGATCCTAGTTATAAATGGAAGTCTAAAGTGAAGCCTCTTCCACTCAGTGAGTCAAAACTAGTCCCATCAGTTGAGCCACCTGAGCTTGACCTTAAACAATTACCTGACACCCTCAGGTATGCATTTTCAGGTGATGAGTTGTCTAGACCAATGTCTCTATGTGGTTCATGTGATGAGCCTGTACCACCTGATATATCCATCGTCTCATCTACTTGCATCACATTCCCATTTACTAAGGCTACTTTCACCGATCCCTTGTGCTGTAGTGAGGATTTCAGTTTTCACCATCCTGTTGTGAAAATTATTCAATCTTCTGATTCGGAACCAGACATAGGATGTTCCCTTTTTGGAGCACGCAAGGATCATCTGTTGTGTATGATTACTGGTCACATTTGGAATGTCCTAGTGTATTTGGTGCCCCATGTGATTGCTATATTTTGGTGGACTGATCCTCAACTGTTCAGGTTGTTGATATACGACCATGGACTAAGTGTTTGTCATGTTCTTCCTCTCCACTTTTCGATACACCATTTTGTAGGAAGAATATTTGTCAGGCTAATGACGGTAAACCAAGCGCTCCTAGGAGGCAGCCTAGCTTTAGTTATGTGTCTTTGCTGTTAATCTGGATTGATTTTCGAGTACCCTATTTATTTGTGTTTCACTCATACTCGTTAGCTCCATAACAAATTTGACTTACAACTTGTCTTCTTTTTAGTTTTCTTTGTTAGTGTCGAGTCTGCATTTTATCGATTTCTAATGAAAACCTCATGATTCTTATATTTGTGAGCCTCATTGATGGATGACTTCTTGGAAATTGGTAATATCTTCACCGCGGTAATATTGTTCTAACCTCCTCTCATGTACTTATTTCATTCATTTGTCAGAATTATTTTGTTAAACATTGAGGACAATGTTTGGATTAGATTTGGGGGTAGGGTTCATGTCTCAAAGTTAGGAACGGTCATGTGCCAAAAGCATGATATTCTCACGATCAAGAGATGAAGACTTTTGTTGACTGTAATCCTGGGAGGTATCACTAAAGTTTCCTTAATTTTGAGAGTACTCTAAATATAGGATTAATAATTGGGGGTATCTCTACATTTATCTTAGTTTAAAGGGTTTTTATTAGTTTGACCCGTATTGATTTATGTTGAATAGAGTTTGGCCCTCATTTTTAATTATTAAGTTTAAACCTTCATTTTCTAACAGTTCTGTTAGGTCAATGACTATGCTTGGTCTAGGTTTATTTGTTGACTAGAATAACCCTGCTCTAAATGCAAGTGCGAGCTTCACAAAATAATCGAAAGGCTTAGATATTTTATATTGATCTTTTGGCAATCTTATGGTTGTCACATTTGAGGAGGAGAAAAAAACTAAAAAATCAAACCATCACCCACTTCCAATCTAAAAGAAAAACACTACATTTCTCGAGCGGGAATTCTAAATGTCGAGGAAATCAGCGAGGACAGCGATGTGGCAGGGTGGGAGCCGTCCACCCCGCTCGAGATGTGTGTCGTTGTTTTTGGTGTGCGCATCTCGAGCGAAATGAACGTCTCCCACCCCGCCACGTCGCTGTCCTCGCTGGTTTCCTCGACATTTAGCATTGCTCTTTCTCGAGTGACATCAAAGGCTTAAAAAGAAAATAAAAAATCATCTTTTCCGATTCACCCAACCGACTGCTACCACTACCGGTTGAATAAGCCCCAAGCCACCCCGCTACCCTATTTGAAGCCACCACCACGACACTTTCATCTACCATTGCCAGTGAACAAACTACTACCACCTTTACAACTCCACTACTACACCATGGCACACCTCTTCTCTATCTTCTTTCCCACCACCAACATCTCCACTGCTACTGCAAACCCACCTCAACCTTCACAGGTCATCACCATACCTTCAGTTGAATAAAAGCCAACACCCCTGCCACTTTCAATTGGGCTAATTCAACCTAATCTCGCCATCAAACCTGTTCAAATCTCAAACCCCGTGTACAACACCATGCCAGTATTCACCCCTAGTTTGCTTGCAACCACATCGACCGCTTACCTTACCTCTTAACCATCTCTGAACCACAACCACCACCACTACCAATATCTCCTTCATTTGCACCTACAGAAATTCTAAATGGCGAGGAAGTGGGGGAGGAAAACAGCTGTGGAGAAATTCTAATTTGCACCTACAGTATTCACCTCTTAACTCGCTGTTTTCCTCGCTCGTTTCCTCGCCATGTAGAATCACTCTTTCAACATAGACTGAGGAGAAAAACCCAAATGTCAGAGAAAGCAAGAGCAAACATAAATTTTCATATGGACCTTTGGATAGATGGTTGGAAGTCATTGTCTGATTCAAAGAAATGGTTTATCATAAATGAAGTTCAGTTTGGGTATCATCACAAATTGAAAAGGGTGAAGATGGAGGGTTCAAATGAGAGGATGGATTTGGATGCATGGCAAAGTGGAAAGAAAAGTTAGAAAGGAAAGAGAGTAGGAGAGATGAGAGGGTTTGATTCGGGACGGTGGCGTTTTGGAGAGAAGTTGGAAGAGAATAGAGATGGAGAAGATGATGGATTGATTTTATTTTTCCTATAACGTGCCAACCATCGGATTGCCTAGATATTAGGGGTGGGCATCTCATCCCGTGATCCCAATCGTACCCCAGTCTCGTCCCCTCCTAATTTTGTGGGTCTTTTTGGGACTGAACAAACTCATCTTGATTCCGTCCCATCCCGATCTATAGTGGGATAGGATCGGAGTGGAGATTTTCAATCTTGCCCATCCCGTCCCGTCGCGAATTTATTTATTAAACATTTATTATTAATATTAATCAAACTACTCTTCTAAATGAAAGTTTAGGATGTGTTAAAATTAAATAAAAACATTTACTGTTTGAAAATTTACTTGCTTGATTTGGTACTCTTTGTTTAGGTAGAAACTTCAGTTGGAATATTTTAGGTCAAATAGAATCCGCAAAAATTTATGTTTTTTTTCACATTTTAGATTGATTATAGGACAATTATTCTTACAAAAAATAAAGGCAAATGATGGTTTGGGTTAGTTTTGCACTATGAGTTATGTAATTGGAGAACATTGTTTTTAATTGTCTCTTGTATGAATGATATTTCAACACTTGCGGTAATATGCAAACGGATCTATGGAGGTGCTCCTTCCATCTCCCATCATTAACTTGAGAAACTCAATTCCATTGTAAGGTAACCCTCTACAAATTTTATATGACATTTAATTGTTATTGATGATACATAAAAAACGGTCATACCTCGAGTCGTGCACGTGTCATGATGATCTCGAGGAACTACAGGCCCCAGCATCAGCTCAATGTTGATCCAGCCCATGCGGTTCTAAGCCCTCTCACTTTAGTCCGCCAAGCAGACCCAAACTCCCACATCACGCTAGGCCCACACGTCTCACAGCTATCCTCAATACCGGTAAGCTCTCCTTAGGCAAGTATCTCGAGGATCAGTTTCGGACGGGCAACTACAGCTGCTCTCCACTTCCAACTAGGAAGCAAACACCAGAGTATCTTCCACATAGTGAAATTTCCTTCTACAGATTGCTCTTGGATTGGGAACTATTTCCCTCGTATCTAAGAACACAAAGCTAACAGGGAACTTCCCTCTTACAACACACTCCTAATTAGAGAGGGATCTCCACAAAGATCTCATCCTTAAACTACGCCTATGATGACCTGGTTAAACTAGGACTCCTTGCTCTATAAATAAGACATGAGGTTGGTAAGCTAAGGTACGCGACAAATTCCCTGTTACAACATTACACCTTCCTCAGAGCCATGTCTGACTTTAGCATCTGAATGCCATCGGCCACCACAACGGTGGTCCGTGGCTCACGTGTGCTACTTGTACAGGTCAACAAGTTAGCAGAAACCAGGTCAAAGATGAAAAATGACTACATCAGTTTGGCACCGTCCATGGGGACGACATAGTTCGTAACTTTACACTAAGCGTCGTCTCCTTTTAAAAGCACAAAGAGATGGTGACCACCAGGTCACGCAACAACGAGGAACAAGGGGACGCGTCCAACACTCAGATCGTCCCTGTACTGCCCCTTTAAGTAGTTTCTGTCATGCGCGAACATCCAACTCACGGTCCTGCGCCGACGGCAGCACCATTGAATCCCGGATCGGATGAACGGTCTCTTTTCATGCACCAGCCTTTGTCTATAATTAAGACGCTCACATCAGTGAAGCAAAGGCCTGATGAGACACTAGAGATGTATCTAACCCACTTTAAAAGTGAATTAACCACCATCCACACATGCAACGATACAACGATTGTTTCAGCTATCATTAACGGACTGCGGAGAGGAAAGTTTTACAACTTTATAATGTTAGACCCTTTGGCGAACATGACAGACCTGACGAAGCAAGCACAAAACTTCATCGTCATAAGAGCGGAACATAGAAGAACCGAACCCAGTGAGCCATCGATCAACAAAATACATGTGCTTCATGGAGCACATTCCAAGTCCGAGTTATCCAACAAGTCCAGAAAAAAGGCTCTACGAGATATGAGGATCCAAGCGATACGTGGCGAACGGCCGAGGCAACATGGTCGGAAGCAAGGCCCATCTGCGCCTCTGGTATTTATGGAGAATAACCTCCAAGGCATAAAACTCTCTCAAAATGACGCCCTAATGGTGACAGTTTCCCTGGCAGGTTGGGAGGTAAGAAGGTCCCTGGTCGATATTGGGAGCTCGATGAACGTCTTTTGCCTCCGTAGGCTCTGCAACATGCGACTAGAGGAAGCAGCATTAATTCCTAATGGCCGTCCAATGAATGACTTCAATGACAAAAAATGGTTCCCCATGGGAAAGATACAGTTGACAATAATAGCGGGAGAACAAGCAACTCATAAAACCATGTTTCAGGAGTTCGTAGTAATTGACATGCATTCGGCGTACAATGCAGTTTTGGGAAGACCTTGGATACACCAGATGGGAGTGGCGGTCTCCACCCTGCACTAGTGCATCAAGTACCCAACGAATCGAACAGTTGGTACATTGAGAGGAGATCAGTTGGCGGCCAGGGAATGCCAATACATGGCAACTTTGCCACCCGACAATCCTCAATAGGCAGCCAATCCAACGACCAAGACTACCCTCTATTCAACCCGAAGCATCGAGGAAGAACGACCGACACCAAGTAACGAGGCACCAGTAAGCCCTCGAGGTCGACCCAATGCCAGACAATCAGAGGAAGAAATTGTTACGGCCTACCTTGATAGCCCTCAAAATAGCAAGGCCATTCATATCGGTTCCCACCTAAGCAAGGTAGTTGTGAAGCAACTTACGAAGCTGCTAAAGTGTAACCAGGATATCTTCACCTGGACCATGCTCGATATGGCTGAGATCGATCCTTCGATAGTCACTGATCGCCTCGAAGTTGACCCCTCGAAGAAAACTGTCAGACTGAAGAAAAAGCCTGTGGCGCCCGAATAACAATGAAAAAGATCTAACTTTATCGGCCATTAGAAGATGGAAAAAATACTACAAGTTAAAAAGATAGCGCGAATAACAATGAAGAAATCCTCCTCAAGATGGTGAATATTTATAGGGAAGGCAAACTGCACTTTCCCTCCTTGAGCAGTCGCGTACCCATTGATGTTCACATAATTATTACATAATATACCTCCTAATTGATATTTGTTAGTGTTTCGGATAGCGTATTTTAGTTTAATTATTTTATTTTTGTATTTTTGTAGGATTTGGAGTTTAAATGATAAAAGTGCATTAGTGTGGCGAATTTGGAAATTCATAGGCAAATTGACGAAATTGAGCAGGAGACACTCAAGCCAAAGAAAAATAATGAAATTAGTTTTGAATTGGTGGAACAAAGAAGCCATATGAATGAACATAACCAAGCCCTTTAGTTTACAATTGAAATACATCGAACTGAAATTGAAATTGGGCTTCCAATTTACAATTGAACTTGGGTTTCCAATGAGGGACTAATGGGGTATTTTGGTTTCCAATTTGGGCCCAATAGGGAGTAGGGTTCTCTGGACTATAAAAACAACAAGAAAGAATATAGCAAGGGACCTCTTTTGGCTGTGAAATAAAAAATGCAGCAGCAAAGGAGAAAGGAAGACAGCAGCAAAAAAAAGGAGGGCAGTTTTTGCTCTAGGACAGCAGAGAATGCAAGAGAGGAAAAGAGGGCAGCAAACTGCCATAATGCAGCAGCAGCCAATACGTTGTCCATCAGCAGCAACGACGCAGCAGCAAGTGCGCAAGAGCAGGGAGTGCGTTGCTAATCCACCACGCGCTGCCATGCCGATGAAGCTCCAAACCGTTGTTGTTGTCATCACCTTCGCCATGTGTCACTAAACTTCACGCAAAGTGACTCCAATATGTAACGCACTTAATTAGTATTTTATTCATTTTATACTTTCACGATGAATAATGGTGTTTATGATCCTCACTTTTATTTAATATAGGAATTTATGTTATTTTAGTGACAAAGATTTCATCAATTTCTTCGTAGATTATTATTCCGGTGGTTGTCTTTTTCTTCTCCATATAAGCTTAGTCACGTTTTTCTTATATGTGGATTTTTTAAGGATCAATTGATTCCGGTAGGTTAGTTATATGTGATCGTCTTTAATTATGTTATTGTCTCCGGATATATCGTAAATTTAGGATATCACATATGACCAACCTTTGTGCTTTCAAGAGAAAGTGAAATCTAAAATCCATTTATATTAATGCATTAAATACTATTTTTCCAATTATGTTGTTTGGGATGTGAAGCACGTAATCGAGTCATCACAGCGAATCAATACTAGTTGGCGCGTGAAATCTAGGAGGGATCCTTGGAACCTTGAGATATTTCTAAACTTGATTTTTTATTAAATTCAATTCAATTTATTATTTAAATTTTGTTAAAATTTCTTACATTTAGTTCGCGTAGTTTTTCTTACTTGACCTTGTTTTGTAGATCATTTTTCCTCATGGGATCGACACCCCAATATTTACTGCAATTGACCGCGTGTACTGTTTGGGCGTAATCAAATTTTGGCGTTGTTGCCGGGGAACAAGCGTAATTCTACAAGGGAGGTTTCAGGTATTATCTTTCTTGCTCATTGTTTTATTTTACTTTATTCTATTTTTAGGTTTTAGGTCCAGTTTAATTTTTATTTTATTTCTTAAAAAAACAAAAAAAAGACATTGGGGGAGTGTGAGTTGGAATAGAGACCACTTAGGGGACTAATTAGGGTCCTAAATTTAGAACACCCACAAATTCACATTGAGACCAAATTAAGTTATACTTCTAATTCTAACACCATGAGTAATCACGAAGATGACCATGTTCGGTCGCTAAAGGACTATCTCCACCCCACACAGTGTTACTCCATCATGTATCATGTTTGCACCATGTTGGTGCTTAGTCAGTTATTTTTATGAGGGGCTCACTAGTAGAGAACGTCAGTTCGTTGAGATGATGTGTAATGGAGAGTTTTTGCAAAAGGACCCTGACAAGGCCATTGAGTATTTGAATGACTTGGCTGAAAAGGCTCATACTTGGACTAGTGCAAGTGCTACTGAGAGCACGGATAGAACACGCCCAGCTGAAGTCTACCAACTTAGGGAAGAGGACAGCCTTAGAGCCCAATTGGATAGAGTAACTAGAGAGTTAGAGACACTTAAGACCAAGGATGGTAGGCCCACACATATTATTGCCAGAGTTGAGTTACAGGATGCCTGTTTTATATGCAGGGAAGTTGAACACTTCGCACAGGATTGCCCAACCTTGACTAAGATGAGAGGGGTCTATGAGGAACAATGTAATGCCTTAGGGATGTACAAGAAGCCTTACTCACCATTATCTAACACTTACAATTCTGGCTGGAGAGATCACCCTAACTTAGGCTGGATGTCGGAAGTAGAATAAGCTACACACTCACAGGCACAACCGCCTAGGTCATACCCTGCACCTCCATACAATGCGCTATCTAATAGAAGTTCCTTATCAAACACATTACATGCATTTATAGAGGCACAAGGTAAAACTAATCAAAAATTTGAGGTTGCATTGACACAGTTGGCAGAAGAGAACAATGAGATCAAAAGCCAGATAACCAAGCTGACAAGTTCATTAACAGTACAAGAGCAGGGCCAATTTTCATCACATCCTCAAGCAAATCCAAAGGCCAACTTATGGCACAAACCTCTACTTCAGACTCTCTGAATGTCAAATAGGTTAATTCCATCACTAATCGGAGTGGTAAGATTTTAAATGGGTCAAGCACGACCACGACTATAGGCACCTCCCCAAGTGCAAAGGAGAGCATCCCTAAGGATGAGCCCAATAGGAACACTCCAGTTCCATTTCCTTTTATTCAAGCACTATGACCTACTGGAAAGAAATTGGAAATGCATGGTGAGATTCTAGAACACTTGAAACGGGGTTAAAAATAACTTACCTTTGCTGCATGTGATTAAACAGGTACCAATTTATGCGAGGGTCATCAAGGATCTATGCACTATCGAGAAGAAACATCATGTCAAGAAGACTACCTTCTTGACAAAATAGGTAAGTGCGGTGATTGAGCAGAGGACACCACGCAAGTACAAAGATCCAGGGTGTCCTACAATCACCTGCCAGATTGGGACTCATGAGTTCGGCCAAGCTTTGTTGGATTTAGGGACAAGTGTAAATCTGATGCCATATTCTATTTACTTGCAACTAGGCCTAGGAGAGATTAAACCCACATCCGTCGTACTACAATTGTTTGATATATCAGTTAAGAAGCCAAAAGGAATAGTCGAGGATGTCTTGCTGCAGATTGATAAGTTTTACTATCCCGTCGACTTTCTTATTTTACATACTCATTCTGCGGTTAATATGGAGTCTACAGTTCTGATTATTTTAGGTATACCTTTTCTTGCCACAGCTAACGCTCTTATCAATTGCAAGAACGGTCTAATGAAGCAGTCGTTTGGGAACATGACTCTGAAGATCAACATATTCAATATTAGCAAGCAACCATATCAGATGATGAGTGTCATCATACCTACATGATAGACACGTTGATAATAGAGGAGGCACTCTTGAGCGCAGATTCTGAAACCTCAGAGTATCTCCTTTCTATTTCTGATTCTGAGTGTTCACTTTATCCTGACAATGCTTTTGATATTTCTGTTGTTTCAGGGTTAAGGGATAAATGAGGATGACAATGACAACCATGCTTTGAGAAGTTTCCAAAGGAAAAACAGAAACCTCAACCATCCACCGTGGAAACTCCAAAACTTAACCTAGCTCCACTGCCTGAGGGACTTAAACATGCATTCCTCGGACCAGGTGATACCTTTCCTGTTATTATTTCTTTTGTGCTTGATAGCTCACAAGAAGAAGAATTGATTAATATGTTACGTGAGCACAAATCTGCATTAGGTTGGACTATAACTGACATCAAAGATATTAGCCCCTTAATATGTTCCCATAGGATTCACTTAGAAGAATGAGCTAACCCCCGGAGAGACCCTCAAAAACTACTTAACCCTACTATGAAAGAGGTGGTGAAAAAGGAAGTCTTAAAATTGTTAGATGCAGGCATCATTTATCTTATCTCTGATAGTAAGTGGGTTAGTCCAACTTAAGTAGTTCCCAAGAAATCTGGAATAACAGTGGCTACTAATGATGAGGGGGTGTTTGTTCCTACTAAGGTAGTGACAGGGTGGCGCATGTGCATTTACTATAGGAAACTTAATTCTGCCACTCCCAAGGATCACTTCCCACTTCCATTCATAGACCAAATCTTAGAGCGAGTAGTTGGTCATTCTTTCTATTGCTTTCTAGATGGGTATTCAGGATATTATCATACTGAGATTACATTAGAGGATCAGGATAAGACTACTTTCACATGTCTTTTTGGTACTTATGTTTTTCGACGTATGCCATTTGGTTTGTGTAATGCACCAGCTACTTTTCAGAGATGCATGATGAGTATTTTTAGTGACATGGTTGAAAAATATAAGGAAGTATTCATGGATGATTTGACTGTTTTTGGACTGTTTTTTGTGATTCCTTTTATTCATGTTTACTTCACTTGAAGGCAGTTTTAAGTAGATGTGAAGAGAAGGGTCTGGTGCTTAATTGGAAAAAATGTCATTTCATGGTTTCTTATGGAATAGTTCTGGGACACATAGTTTCTAATAAAGGAATCGAGGTTGATAAAGGTAAAATTGAATTGATTTCTAAACCTACACCTAAAAGTGTCAAGGATGTGAGATCATTTCTAGGGCATGCGGGTTTTTATAGGATGTTCATACAGAATTTTTCTACCATCTCTAGATCATTAAGTAGCCTCCTAGTCAAAGACGTCGTGTTTCAATGGACACATGAGTGTGAGGAAGCCTTCCGAACACTCATTGATAGGCACACCTCTTCCCCTTCATGCAGCCACCGGATTGGAATTTACCATTTGAGATAATGTATGATGCAAGCAACTATGATGTGGGGGCAGTCTTGGGACAGTGAAGGGAAGGGAAGCCCTTTGTTTTTTATTATGCTAGTCGAACACTTATTGATGCTCAAAAGAATTATTCGACTACTGAAAAAGAGTTGCTAGCTATAGTTTTTGCTTTAGATAAATTTCGTGCTTATTTGATTGGTACACCTATCACTGTTTTTACTGACCATGCAGCTCTTAGGTTTCTTATTTCTAAAAATGATACTAAGGCAAGATTGATTAGGTGGATTTTACTTCTGCAGGAATTTGATCTAACTATAAAGGATAAGAAGGGGTTCGAGAATGTTGTAGCGGATCACTTGTCTCGTCTGGAATTCAGTGACTCTACCAATGGCCCACCCATCCGCGATGACTTCCCTGATGAACACCCATTCGCCATCACTCAAGTACCATGGTATGCGCACACTGTTAATTACTTGGTTTCTGGCGAAGTTCCATCATCATGGAGTGCTCAAGATAAGCGCAAATTTTTTGTCGAGGCAATAAATTTTTATTGGGATGATCTTTATCTATATAAGATTGCCCTGACCAAATCATGAGGTGTTGTATCCCTGAAGGTGAGATTGAAAGTGTCTTACATTTTTGTCACATTGCAGCTTGTGGAGGCCATTTTTCTATGAAAAAAACCGCTGCAAAAATTTTACAGTCAGGATTATATTGGCCTACATTATTTAAGGACACTAACAATTATTGTCGCTCTTGTGATAGATGCCAGAAGTTAGGTGCACTGTCTCGGAGACACATGATGCCCCTTAACCCCATCCTAGTCATTGAGATATTTGATTGTTGGGGGATTGATTTTATGGGACCATTTTCACCTTCTTTTGGATATTTGTATATTTTGCTTGCAGTGGACTATGTGTCCAAATGGGTTGAGGTTGTGGCGTGCCGGAACAATGACAACAACATTGTTGTCAAGTTTATCAAAAAACACATTTTATCCCGTTTCGGTACACCACGAACCATTATTAGTGATCAGTGGACTCATTTCTGTAAACGCTCTTTTGATGTGTAGGTATGGAGTTCATCACAAGGTTTCCAATGCTTGTCATCCGCAGACAAATGGCCAAGCCGAGCTGGCAAACTAAGAAGTGAAACAAATCTTGGAGAATATGGTGAATCCGGATAGGAAGGATTGGTCTTTGCGCCTTCCTAATGCACTTTGGGCTTATCGTACCGCTAGAGACAATTCTCAGGATGTCTCCGTATCGGCTTATATATGGACAAGCATGTCATTTACATGTTGAGTTAGAACATCGCGCTTATTGGGTCGTAAAAAACACTAACTTTAATCTCAATGATGCAGGTATTCAGCAGAAACTTTAGTTAGCTGAAATTGAGGAGTTGCGGAATGGTGCCTATGACAATTCCCGAATATACAAGGCAAAGATGAAAACGGCTCATGATAAGAAAATTCTGAGGAAACATTTCGAGCCTAATCAACGAGTCTATCTATATGACTCATGACTTCATTTTCATCCTGGCAAGCTAAGATCGAGATGGACGAGCCCATTCATGGTAAAACAAGTTTTTCCCAATGGGTCCATAGAAATTGAAATCCCAGAAGATGGGAGAGTATTTAGATTAAATGGGCAACGTTTGAACCACTATGTGGAGCGAGGAGAGATGCCAGAGGAGATCTCTCTGGTTGCCCCTGTCTACTTGATTTGATGTTTTCCATACTATCTTTAGTTTAGGCTTTTATTTTTATTTTATTTTAGTTTAGGTTTTTGCTTTTATGTTTTTCTTTTGGTGTTTCAGGTTATTTTAGATGTTGCTACTGGAGTCACTCGGAGCCCCTCATCCCATGTGTTCTTTTCTCCCGTCGGTATGATTTTCTTATATTTTAGTGACTGTGAGAACATTGTCTATTTGAAATTTGTAAAGTTTCACCATGGTAATGTCATTCTAACCCTCCTCTTTTCTTTTTCCTTCATTTGTCATGATTATTATTTTATACATTGAGGACAATGTTTGGTTTAGGTTTGGGGGTGATGGTGGTTTATTAGATTTTTTGTGCAATTTTCAAAAATCTTTGAGCTTAAAAAGTATTTTACAATTAAACCAAGTCATTTTTTGTGTTCTACTCAATCTCCATTGAATACTTAGATGATTACGGTAATTATGCAAAATCTTTATGAAAATGCATTCAAAATCTGAACTCTTGGTGAATTTATTAAAAAAAAAAAAGTGGTTTCTTTATTTCTTGAGGGTTATTAAATACACTCTGATTTTTCTTGAGTCCGCATTATTTCGTTGATGATCTCATTATTCTTGATTTTCTTATTGATTGCTTAAAGAATGACATAAAAATTGAATTTTTACACTATAACTTCTTGCTTTATTTAGTTGAGATGTCCTAGTACTAACTAGAACTTATGAAGTGATATATGCATTTTTTTTCTTTAAACCATTTTTTTAGTCTTTTAGCCTACCCAATACTAAATATCCATTTGCAGCCCTTTGAGCCTTTAAATAGCCTTCTCTTTGTTATCCTCATTCCCATTACCTACTCCAATCAATGAGTAATACCTCTATTATTTTATACTTACCTAATTTTCTGAGAATGTATACGGTGAGATATATTTATGGAATGGGCAAATAGATAAAGTTAAAAATAGATATTTTATGCGCCTTCGAAGTAAAAGTGTTGGATTGTATCACGGGGGAAAAGCATACAAAAATTAAAAAGATTGAACAAAAAAAGTTGAAGAAGAAAACAACGAAAAAAAATTAATGGTGTACAACATTGATTTGTTACTCAATGCCCTATGTGTTTATTCAAGGGTGTAGTCATTCTCAAGAAATTTGTGTATCCTTTTTTTTCCATTATTGTTTGCCATAATCCAAGCCTCATTACAGCCTAGTAAAGACCTAATTGATCTTAAGTGAAAGTTGGTTTAATAGATGTGGAGATTGAATAGGCAAGAACTATGGTGTTTGATTCAACATTCTCAAAAGTAATCAATATTCCTGTCCATGAGATCATATTCATTTCACTCTTTGAAAAATTATGTTTTTCATGATAATTATATGTGAGACATTTGTTTTCCATAATATATTCTTTTCCTCACATATAAACTGAGTGTCCAATCTCTGAGTGTTTTATTTTTGAGTGACATGAGAGAATTGTAGTTGAAGCGTCCTTTCTAAAGGTTATCTCGTCACATCTTTACTATGAGATGAAAATTTATGTTGATAAGGCTCTCACATACACACTTCGAGTTGAGAATGATTATGAAATTTATTTAACATTTAGATAATATTAATGTAACGACCTTACTTTAACACCTTATAATTTCAATTTTTTATTTTTTTATTTTATTTTTGTTTTGACTTTATTAAATTTGAGGTTACGTCAAGTAATAAGGGGGTGTCACTAACCTTGAGCAAAATCCTAACAGGTAAGGGTTTTGTCTTTAGTGGGATTGGGATTAAATAGGGGATGGGTTTTGTTTCTCTCGCCGCTTAAAAAAAAAGGAAAAGGAGCAGGAAGGGAGAAAGAAAGAAAGAGAAAAGCAAAAGGAAAAGAAAGGGGAGAAGAAAGAAAGAAAACCGTGAGTTTCTTTTTCCTATTTCTTTGTTCTGTTCTTTTTTTTTTCTTCTTTTGTGTCTGCATAGGTTCGATTGAAAAAAAATTATAATAATAATAAATTTTAAACTCAGAGGCCAAAAACCCATACACAATTCCATGATCATGTCCATATTGTATTCATTCCAATGTCAGATTCACACCATCTCAATGTCAGATTGACACAGCACAATGAGAAGAAAACAAATTAGTCCCTGGGTCCCACTGCATAATCAAATCTAATGGTGTTATTTTATATGCTCACAAAAACCAAGAAAACTTAGTTTGGACAATATGATTGAACCTACATCCTTTTAGAGCTTTCATGAGTTGACAAAACTCTGAGAATGTCTCTTTGTCTTGATCTAGATTGACTCCTACTTCATCCATGAAGTCCAAAGCATCTTCCTTTGAGCTTGTGGCTTTGGACGTTGGCGATAAGAACGAGGCCTTCATAAACAAATTAGTCATTGGGTCCCATTGTAGAGTCAAATCCTATGGTGTTATTCGCAATTAGAATTCCTGCAGAATTAAATCCAATGGTCCCACTCGCCAACTAGAATTCCTGCAATGTATGTATTTGCAATGGTTTATAAAATAAAATAAAAATCAGCTTATGACTCATAGAGTCAAAGGGTTTGGGTCCCACTGCAGAATTGCATGTATGTATTTGCAATGGTGTTATTTTGATTTGCAATGAATTTATTTGCAATAGTGTTATTCTGCATGTATATATATTTTTTGATTTGAACTTATTTTGGGGTTATTTGAAGGATGTTCCAGGCTTTTCTGATTTGTGTATTGTGGTTAACTGTGTATCTTGGTGTTAATTGGATGCTTTAATGTATGAGACATGTAGGTTGTTCCAGAACAATGAGAGAATATTCTTTTGAAACTGCTTATGTTTTGGCAATGTGTCAAATGTTATGCTTCCCCACAAGAATGGGTGGATTATGTATGGATGACAAAATGTCATTGTGGAAAAAATTCTGAAATATCAAAAGTAAATGATATTGGTAAACCTGGATTTTTGAAAATATAAACCACCTGAAATTTTATCACTTAGAACTACCACACCTCTTTTGTTTATTATTTCCCCTCTCCTACTAGAGAAACTAAATGACCAGCGGGTTGTCTTGCGGAGTTGGGGCGCCTATTTCCTACTAGAGAAACTAAAATAACCTTTGGGTTAGTCTTGCGAAAATGAGGTGAATTTGTATGCCTAAGATAGGCTTTGATATTTATCTGTCAAAAATGTGACGTGAGTTTATGCGCATTGATAGCCCAAGAATGGCTTTTGGTACTCATATAGTTAGGAGTATTCGCGATGCATGCTTGTATGTGATGTCCCCACTTAGGCATGGATGACGAAGAAGTCCTCTTTTATATGAGAGAGGCATACGGGCATGTATGTTCGGCACGGAGGTGGTGCAAATGTGGTATCGTCTAAGTGATCATTCCGTTAAAAGATGAATCAAATTCAAATAAAAATGAATAAATACGTTTATATTGTTTCTAATCCTTTTCATGCAGAATGGAAAGTCCACTAATATTTCTGCAGGCCAGACTTGCCATATTCAACTTCTACCGGATAAGTCCAAGTAGGTGGATATTTACTTATTATGATGAAGATATGAATGCCTCGTGGAGGAACTACTTGTTTGTTTTGGTTATTTTGTCGTACTACATTTTTTTGGTCATGCCCATCAATTTCCTTTATTGATTTTTGGGAATAAATAAATTTCACACCAGCTTTATTGCTGACTCAAGTGGGCTTGGCTTCTTAGGTACATTCCTTCGGGAATGTAGCCGACTAGCTTATTTTCAGAATTTAGTAATCTCGGGCGGGCTTAAAGCATTTCGTTTCGTACATAACGAGCATTGCTGGGAGTTGTGCGTTGTTCGAAATATTAGATCATTTTTTTGTAGGTGACAGTTTAATTCTTGAAATTAGAACTCTGAGTTATTTATTATTTTCTAGGAGAGATGCATTCGCAAATTGTTGAACTTGTTGGCGATGGCTCTACGAGTTTTAAAATTTTCTTCCTTTTGATGGCCGGACTTTTAGATCAGTTGTTTTATTTTCCTCTATTTGATAAATTGTACAATTGATTATTTCTCGTAGATGTCAACTGTTACTTTTCGTGAATGACAATTCATGTCCCGAATTTTGGGAAAAATGGATAATTCTACGTGGATTTTGGGATTTTCGTTTTCTTCGGAAATCAGGGTGTGACAATTAAATTATTGTGCTCTATCGATATACTATTGTGACATTTTTAGTTTGTTGTTTTTCTTGAATTTTAAGAAATTAGAAAATTGCTCTAAGGAAAATGCTCATATTTTTCCATTATGTTTTTAGGAAATAAATTTTTTTTTATTGAGTCAGTAATGTTTGGGGGTAACATTTCTAAAAACCCTCACAAGACTATAACTCGTCCTCTAAAGGTAATCTAGAGGTTTAAAGCCTTGTTGCACGTTATGGTAAGTGCAATCATGATTCCTACGAAAGTGAGTTATGATTTTATTCTTAATTTTGTTTTGCTCGAGGACTAACAAAACCCATTAATGTCATGTGACGCTCAAGTCAAACGCTTCGAGTCCTATCATCACGACGATACAGTTGTCTTTTCAAATAGTCAATGGACTGACTTAATGCCCCACTAATTCGGGGGGAGTAGTTGATGATACATAAAAATGGTCACACCCCTGAACAGTAGACGTGTTATGATGATCTTGAGGAACTACAAGCCCCAGCATCAGCCCAATGTTGATCCGGCCCAAGCGGTTCTAAGCCGCTCGCTTCGGTCCGCCAGGCAGACCCGGACTCTCACAGCACGTTAGGCCCACATGTCTCACAACTATCCTCAATACATGTAAGCCCTCCTTAGGCAAGTATCTCGAAGATCAAGTTCGGTCGGGCAATTACAACTACTATTCGCTTCCAAATAGGAAGCAAACACCAGAGTGTCTTCTACACAGAGAAACTCCCTTCTACGGATTGCTCTTGGATTGGAAACTATCTTTTGCGTATCTAGGAGCACAGAGCTAACATGGAACTTCCCTCCTACAGCACGACTCCTAATTAAATAGGGATCTCCACGAATATCTCCTCCCTAAACTACGCCTACGATGGCCTGGTTAAACCAGGACTCCTTGCTCTATAAATAAGACATGAGGTTGGTAAGCTAAGGTACGCGACAAATTCTCTTTTACAGCATTACACCTTCTTCGTAGCCCTATTTGACTTTAGCATCGAAGTGTCATCGGCCACCACAATGGTGGTATGTGGCTCACGTGTGCTACTTGTGCAGATCAACAGGTCAGTAGGAACCAGATCAGAACAGGGAGAGAAAAACGACAGCATCAGTTATGATGAAAGTTATATGTATATAAATTTAACATTATTGGTGTGTGTGCAATGTGAGATGAAATTCTTTTGTTATTTTTCATTGGAAAAATATTTATTACATGTTCAGCTTGTTGCGTCATGTCTCGTCCCAAACCTGTTTGAAATGGGATGAGGTTTATCCCATCCCGAACGAATTCGGGATGGAATAGGAATGAGCTCCATCCAGTTCCGCTCCTACTAGATGTTAGTATAAAATATCTAATCCTTTGGATTGTTTTCTATAGGTTTGGTGAGTTATTCACATATTGGGTATGTATAATTTAGGTGTGATTCACATTGGATACAAATTTTTTGTATAGTCACATATGAGGTATGAAATTGTTTCTTAACTATTTGTTCAATGATGTTGATCATAGTCAGACATGCCACATTCAATAAAAACCTAAATACCCTTAGTAAATGTACCCAAAGTGTAATTATAGTAAAAACATAGAACTCAAAATGAAAAAATTGAGGGTTTTTAGGTCTTTATAAACTATCGGGACGTCTGAACTTGGTCAATGTCGTTGAATAAACAATCAATACACAATTTCGTAGTTAATATGTAATTATGCAAAACTTTTGTAGCCAATATGAAATATGCCTAAATTACGCGTAACCAAAATATAAATAACTCGTTTTGTGGAGCTTGCATATGCATTTATAGTGGGGTATTGTAGTCAACAAATATATCTTGACCAGTCAACGTCGTTGATCTAACAAATATGAAATGACATAAACTAATGGGGCCAAGCTAAAAAAACACCCTAATTTAAATTTGAAATCACAATCTGCCAAAACACAAGGAAAAAATTATTAAAGGAAAAGCTAAAGGGCCTTTTACTAATCAAAATAGTTAAAATAATATACAAGCAACATACGTACATGTGATTAATTCAACTTCTTTTAGTTAATCAACATTCTTAATGATATACAATCTCTGTCAAGAGTTCTGACTATAATACAGTATTGGATATTTTGTATTTATTATTAATGTATGGCATAATAATTACGTAATAATGTAATATTGCGTGCAATATAGACTCGGGGACTAAGTCATTTGTGTTTTAAACTTTCCCCGATGGGTATAAATCAATTTCACTAACTTCATCAATATCCTTTTTGTTTACCTAGCTAATCAAGTATGTCTCCTTAAACTTCAAAATTAGCGGCTAAGAACATGCATTCGGCACCCAATTTCTTATCAGACTTCAATTTAATATTTCAGTAACTTTTTTTTTTTTCCATTCGTCATCACTTACCATATATATTCTGACTTGGGGCTGCTAATGAATGGGTTCATCTTTGAGTGCACATCATATTCAATAACCACTAGCTGATGAGTTTATTCATCCCCTTTGTTATATAAAATTTTCAGAAATCAAATCTAAATTATATAATAATGTAGAGAAGTAACCATCAAAGACCATATCAGATCGATCTTTGCGTTTCAAGTTAGTTAATGTACGTACATATGTTTTCTCCAATTAGCAGCCAAAACTGGACTTTTGTTTTATTCCAATAGGAACATTTTTTTTTTCTTTTTTTACAAGGATCAATTTACCTATGGAGTTAGAGATTCAGAAGAAAACCATAAAACTTCTAAAGAATTATCTTGTCACTAATTAAAAAAAAAAATATTTCAGTTCATTTTGACATTTTTTTTTGGTGCCAAAATATATGAACTTTGTTTAGTGTTTGGTTGTGTGAAGTTTCATATGAGCAGTACACTAAGGTAACAGATGCAAGTTGATTACATTGGCTTTGTATATAGAAAGACAATAGGGATAGAAATCGGGGTGGTTTTCAATTTGCACTCCATCAAGGTCAGGGTTTATTTAAAACAAAAAACACCGAAAACCATACCGTCTCCATTGTACCTTATTTTTTGTTTATATATAATTTCCTGCACAAATAACTCACGAAATTTACATTATACCAACAGCGCCTACTGGCAAATTTGAGATGGGCATTCCCAATCTAGATTGCGTTTACATAGCATATTTTGGAGCAAAACTTTGATGAGAACCTCTACAATATATTGACCCGTATCTTGATGTCATCTGATCATGTACACAAGGATCATACCGTTGTGTAGATCAAATTAGAATTTTCCTTATTTTGAATAATTTTAGGCATGAATTTGACATTAACACATTTTTTGAAAGAACCCGTCTAAGTGTCGAGGAAACAGCGAGGGGGGGTGACCGTCCATCCCCCGGGATGCGCACTTGACTTTTCAACGCACGCATCCCGGGGGGATGGACGCCCCTCCCCCCCCCCCCCCCCCCCCCCCCCCCCCACTGTTTTCCTCACCATTTCCCTCGACAGTTAGAATTTTTGGTTTTGAAAATATTGTCCAGTCACTTGGGAGTAGTTCTGTACTGGTAATATTCAATTTTAGGCCATTTTCATTCTGGATTTTCCCTGTAACTTTCTTGTTTCTTCAATTTTATCTATTTTTCTAAGTGCATAAAATGCTGCTTGTATTTTTTTTTTAATTAAGAATCTTACAGAACTCTACAACTTATAAATTTACCAGTTTCTTTCCAAGGAATGTGATTTCTCAAAAAATATTGAAACTTACGAAATATTTCTTTTTTTCAAAGTTATCGAAATTTCTTTCAAAATCCTAAGTATTTAGTTCTTTCATTAGACCAATTTCAATTTCCATTCATTATAACCTTAGTTTAGAATTAAAATTTTGTTATATAAGTGATTCGTATGCAATATGTAGTAGGGAAGAGTTTAAAATGCTTAAATTACAGCTAAAATTTCTACGTTTACATAACAAAATATTTCACGAAATGTTTTTTAAATCAACTTACCAAAATTATCTTGAAAAACCTTGGTTTTTTTTTCCAAATGAAACCTTCACCAAGTTATGCAAAAGTTACATGTAGATTAGCTGTATTGTGGATGGGATGAAAAAGGGCAAGAATTGAAACTCGATAGTGTTATGGATGCGGTTTATATCATCCTATGGAAACACAAATTGACTCAAACCCCATTAACATTGTTCCACAAGTAAGGTGGAGGTATGAAATAAGAGCAGGTAGTCGTAGAGATGGTGCATTAATTCAAAGATGGTGCATTAATTCAAAATCCATGTTAAAACTAAACTTCTGGAACAGTAGGCACTATCTAGCAATGATTATTTCAGTAGCATGAATGCCTAGTGACGGACGATATACTTGAATATCAGCATCTCATAGTCATCAATGATTTGTCACCACATGGTCATTGATGATCTCTCACTTCTGAAACAATGTTTGTGTAGGATGATTTATACTCGAGTCAAATGGAGAAATTGAAGAAAGATGTGAGATTTACTGTTGAGAATATTATCAAGCCACTGGCTCAGCTTGAGTCGATAGACAAATTGGAAAGACTAGGAGTGAGTCATCTCTTCGAGGAAGAGATCACTAGGAGCCAGCAGAATGTATATAACAACAAACACAAATTGATGAAGGAAAGATTATATGCTACGTCTCTCTGCTTTAGGATCCTCAGACAACATGGTTATCCAGTCTTACAAGGTAATAACATACAATGTTCAGATACCACCCTGTATCTTCCTTTTTATATCTCCAAATTCCCTTCTGATCATATAACTAGTTATATCTTATATGAAACTTCAGATGTTTTCAAGACTTACATGGACAAGAAAGGTAATTTCAAAGAATCGCTTTGCAAGGACTTAAACGGGACACTAAGTTTATATGAAGCTTCACACCTACTAATCGAAGGTGAACAAGTCTTGGATGAGGTGATAAACTTCACAACAAAGCATCTCGAGAAATTTGTGAAGGGGAACACAGAACCAAACCTAGCCAAACAAGTGAGTCGTTCATTGGAGATACCTCTGCATTGGAGGATGGTGAGGTCAGAGGCTAGCTGCTACATGGATGCATATGAGAATGAGAACAACAAGAACCCTGCCTTACTTGAATTGGCCAAGTTGGACTTCAACATGGTACAAGCAACACTTCAGGAAGACCTTAGAAACATGTCAAGGCATGATCTTATTACGGTTTAATTGTGCATGCCAAAGTATTAAGTAGAATCTCTAATTTGTCTGATGTGTTGTTTATGCCATATTTAGCTGGTGGAAGAACATTGGTGTGGCAACAAAATTGACCTTTGCAAGGGACAGATTGGTGGAGAGTTTCTTATGGAGTGTGGGTATTGCTTACAAACCGCAATACACTAAATGCAGAGAGTGGCTTACAAAAGTCATGAATTTTGTATTGATAATTGATGATATTTACGATGTCTATGGTTCAATGGATGAACTTGAGATGTTTTTGGATGCAGTTGAGAGGTAAACATCAGAAAGTAATACTCTCTACAAATAAATCTTGGGAATTTAAAATGGTTAAACAAATATTAAGTCATGTTGAACTCCAGATATACTATGAATCTTATTTATTCTAATTCTAATTATTTATATATGTTGTTCAGGTGGGATTATACATCAATGGAGAAGTTGCCATATTACATGAAGATATGCTTCTTAGCTCTGTACAACATGACCAATGGAATGGCCTATTATACACTCCAGAAGCAAGGGATGGAAAGCCTACCTTACTTGACCAAATCGGTATGGTCTTTGCTTTCTCAAAAAGATCTTCTTTCATCTAATAACTGAAGAATTTTATTTTATATTTCAGTGGGGAAACTTCATCAAAGCAATGTTAGTAGAAGCAAAATGGTGCAAACAAGGATACACACCCTCCCTTGAGGAATATCTTAGCAACGGATGGCTTTCATCATCTGGATCTGTATTTTTAGCCCATGCATTTTTCACAACAAAGCAAAAGATAACAAAGGAAACATTAGATGCCATATACGAAAACCACAATCTTATATACTGCTCATCAATGATGTTTCGACTCTCCAACGACTTGGCAACTTCATCTGTAAGTGTAAAATAGTCTTCTAGCTATGGTATTTGTTCATAGTACTTTCCATGAAAACCCAAATATTTGCTAACTGATTTAAATGAATTTAGATTAGTTCCAAAACCTAATTACATCAAAATCATTTTCAACAGCGCTGGACACATTTTACATAGGCTTTTTTTTTTTTTTTTTTTTTTGCAATGGCACAGGCTGAACTTGAGAGAGGTGATGTTGCATCATCAATACACTGTTATATGCATGAAATGAATGCTTCAGGGGAGGATGCTCGAAAACATATTAAAGGCCTAATCTTGAGCACATGGAAGAAGATGAACAAATCCATTGTTGATTCTCCTTTTGATCGTCCCTTCATTGATATTGCTCTGAATTTAGCACGCACATCTTTGTTTATATACCAGTATGGAGATGGGCTTGGTGTTGAGGATGCCAAAAGCAAGGAACATATATTGTCTTTGATAGTTAACCCTGTTGCAGTTTGAAGCTAAAACCATGTACATTTCAATCTTTCATAGAAGTTGTATCTCATATTTTACAATAAAATGAGTGTTTTCAATACATGTTCATATATAGTATCAAACTATCAATCAGATAACCTTACCTGACGGTAGAACTATCTCGGAACCTGATCAGATTCTGGGTGAAGCCAATCAGTTCTTTTCGAAGCTGTTGTCATCTCAAGGTGAGGTTAGGGAGGATGTGGATTTGTTAAATTGTCTCCCGACATTGTTGGATGCTGGTCAATGTGAGGCTCTAGTTCAACACCCCTCTCTGATGGAAGTAAGGGATGCAGTTTTTGACATTCCCAAAAATAGTGCGCCAGGACCGGATGGTTTTACTGCTGACTTTTATCAGGCTTGCTGGGAGGTTTTGAGTATGGATATATGGGATGCTGCTATTCAATTTTTTGAAGGAGATGCTCTGCCGGCGTCTTTCTCGGCAAATTTCTTGGCCTTGATTCCCAAAATTGTTAATCCAGGTTCTTTTTCTGATTTTCGCCCCATCAGTTTATGTAATGTGATTTATAAGATCTTTAGCAAAGTTCTGTGCAATAGGCTGGTAGATATTCTACCAAGATTGATTTCGCCAGAGCAAGGAGCTTTTGTTAAAGGCAGGTTTATTGGGGAAAATATTGGACTGGCGCAGGAATTGATCAGAGACATTAATAGGAAGGTTATTGGAGATAACGTGGTGCTGAAAATTGACATGGAGAAAGCTTATGATAGACTGGAATGGAATTTTTTGCTTAAAGTGCTTAGAAAATTTGGATTTACGAGTAGATTCTGCCACATCATCTCTAATTGTATTACTTTTTGTGGCTTCTCGGTTTTGATTCAAGGAGTTTACAAAGGTTTTTTCAGATCCACTAGGGGACTTCGGCAGGGAGATCCCTTATCCCCGTTTCTTTTCATTATTGCGTCCGAGGTTTTGAGTAGAGGTTTGACATCAGCCTTTGAGACTGGCAAAATTGGTTATTACTTCACTCCAAGGCATTGCACCCCTATTTCCCACCTTCTGTACGCCGATGATACACTTATCTTTTTGAATGGCAGACAATCCTCAGTTACGGGATGTATGGATTTCCTGCGTCGGTATTGCATGGCCTCGGGACAGAAAATTAATGAAGGAAAAAGTTCTTTTACTCTGGCTGACCAGAGCACAGCGGAGCGTATTGTTGCGTTAAAAAGTGGCACCGCTTTCCAATTTCATTCGGCTCCATTGAAATACTTGGGTGGGCCTGTTTTCCAAGGGAGAGTTAAAATTTCCTATTTTGAAGATTTAATTTCGAAGATTCAGGTTCGTATTCAAGGATGGAAGGCCAAATTGTTATCTCCAGGAGGCCGACTAATCTTGATAAAGCATGTCCTTAGCTCCATTCCAATTTACATTCTTAGTACCATGTGCGTACCAAGGACTGTCATAGCCCGGATTAATAGATTGTTGGCGGACTTCTTTTGGGGGGATTGTGAAGGTCGCCTTAAGAAAAAATGGGTTTCATGGGAAAAAATTTGCTTTCCATTGGCGGAAGATGGTTTGGGTGTTAAAGACTTGACGGTGGTGATGAAGGCTTTTCGGGTCAAGGCTCTGTGGAGATTACTTACTTCCGACTCGTTATGGGCTACTTTCATGAGGAATAAATATTGGGTTCGGGGTGTTGGTTTGAAATGTCAACCTGTGAGAAGTGGTTCGTCTCCGTTTTTCAAAGAGATTATGTGTGGGCGGAATTTTCTCTTGAGCAATTCGCTTTGGCGTATTGGCACTGGGGATACTGGTTTCTTTGAGGAGAATTGGAACATGGTGGCTTCTTTCAGGAGATCGGCAACATTGGTTGATCAAGATTCTTGGCCTTCAATCCGTGAGGTGTCGTCCACCAACTTTGTCTTGGTTCATAGGGATCTCCGAAATTTAGCGCGTGACCTTCATGCAGATATTCTTCGTGGGGAGAACAATGTGAAGGACACGTGTGTGTGGGTTCCAAACTTGAATGGGCTTTTTTCGCTTCAGTCGGCGTATGAACGGTTACGAAACCATGGGCAATTCAATGCATTAAGTCACTTTCTTTGGCACGACATCCTGCCGTCCAGAATATCAGTTTTTGTTTGGAAAGTAATTCGTCGAGGAGTACCTGTGGATGGTGAATTATACAGATGTGGGTTGAGCATAGCTTCTAGATGTCATTGTTGTTCCTCGCCAAAACAGGAATCTCTGAATCATCTCTTTCTTGATGGAGAAATGGCTAGGCAGGTGTGGAATCATTTTGATAGGATTTTTGACGTTCATACTCGACGCCCAGCAGAAATATCTACGGTTCTTGCCATTTGGTTCAAGAAAGCTAAACGGTCTTCGCAAACAGGTGCGCTTTTCTTCCTCACTCCTATGTTCATTATTTGGGAAATTTGGAAACAAAGGTGCAAATGTTTGTACGAAAATGCTTCCCCCAATTCTGCTTTTGTGATCTTGAATATTCGGCGCCAGTTGAGATTAGCTAATAATTTTATAACTCCCAAACAAGTTAGCAGTAATAAGGCTCCCCTTCAATCCTTGGGGTTGGAATTGCTTCCTGTTAAAAGGAAGTCCGTTCGTTTTGTTTACTGGTACCCTCCCCCCAAAGATTTTGTTGCGATAAATATAGACGGTTCCTCTCGGAAGGATATGATAGCCGATGGTGTCATTATTCGTGATTCCCGTGGTTTATGTGTTGTGGGAAAATCTATTTTTTTTCGGCGCAGGTTCCCATCACAAAGCGGAATTTTCGGCTCTCTTAGAGGGTCTTCGCCTCTGTATCCTTCGGGGATTTAACAAGGTGGTTATTCAAACTGTTTCTGACATGGTTTGTGGTTGGTTTAAGGGTAGCTTCACAATCCCTTGGCATTTGGAGAACATATTGAAGGAAATCAAGTTGTTGACAGAGAAGATGACGATTAACTGTCAACATATCTATACAGAGGCAAATGCGGTCGCCTCTGCATTAGCTGATAGAGCTTTTCATGTTCTTGGGACAGGTTCTTTTATTGGGGCTGATCTTCCCAGGCGAATAGCTAGCTTGATCGTGCTTGATAGAGTCCAAACAGCGTATATTCGTCATGGGGAAGACTAGAGTCTGCTCGTGTTGTTTCTGGTTTTGGGTTGGCGTGATGATTATGAGTGTGAGTTGGTTGTCTAGGATGGCTCCACAGGTTCCTTCTGTTTTTGGTCTTCGTCCTTAGACGTCTTTTTATCATTGTTTTTTCGGACAATTGTTTGCAAGAGGTTTAGATTATTTTGTTTGTTGACTTTATGCGGGTAACGTCGTAATGTACCCCCGCGTCGTTTGTAAGTTTTTTCTGGCTAATTAATAAAGGTCTGGCATTCCATAGTTGCCCCTCCCCACTGGAGGTTAATTAAAAAAAAAAAAAAAACTATCAATTAATGCAACTTAACGATAATTTCATATTTTAGCCATTCTTTCCTCGTGATCATACCCGATCAACTGCAAAATGTCAAATTTGGTCGTTTTGTTCCTAATTGACCTAGACACAGACCAAATTTGATAAAATATATAAGGCATTTTTGGAAGAGCAACAAAGTCTTCCTAGAAACCATCGACAATGAAATACACAGTAATATAAAAATGTTCTCCTGCATATATTCTCCTGGAAATTTCCTCTATGGGCGCTACACCTAAGTATTTCCGGAAAGAATTAGGAAATACTTAGGTGTAGCGCCCATAGAGGAAAAAATTAGAGAAAGACGTTTAACTTGGTTTGGTCATGTGCGGAGGCGATCAAGCACGACGCCAATTAGAAAATGTTTAGATTGGCAAGTTAATGGAGGGTGTAGACGGAGGGGACGACTGTTGAAAACTTGGATGAAGACGGTGAATGAAGATATCATTGAGCTTGGATTAGGTGAGGAACTGTGGGAAGATCGCATTGCTTGGAGGACCAAAATCCATGTAGCCGACCCCGAAAATCTCGGGAATGGGCTTTGATGATGATGATGATTCTCCTGCATATTTCATTTGTCACTTTTTTTTATCATACAAAATCTTTGTATTGATTTTCATACTATATCATATCAAAATTGGTTACAATATGGCCTATTTATGGGCAAACAAATTCATCAGCAGCTTAATACCTCGTACACCCAAGCAGCTTAATACCTCAACACCCAAAGCCTCCACATGATGCCACCTCAACATGAGGCGGACATTCACACAGTTTTAGAACATTCCTCCTTGGATGTTCACTGCATGTTCTTGATAGACTTAAGTCTTGTTGAATGCACGAAAAGCTGCCTCATTAAAACCTTGCTAAGAAAACCTAGTAAGACAAAACCGCAACGAATGGAAAGGAGTACAGTGTACAAATTGTCTAAAGTCTTTGGACAAAATTACGTCTCTCTTATTAAATGCTCTCCCTGATAATCACAACCAAGTAATCGTCTTAGTCTATGACCATGTAACGATTTTCTGAAAAATGGCATTTAAATTCACGTCTCTTCTGGAGTACATGAGTATATCCTTATGTAATGAAGGTTGTATTACCATCATTGTTACCTCAATGCTTCCTTGTACCACAGATCTTGTTTTGTATCTGACGGCCTCATTTTTCTCAATTTATTTTCTTCTAAATACTCATTTGAAACCAACAGGGTTTATACACTTTAGTGTTTGCACTATATGTCTAAAGACACCACATTTATAAAGGGAACCCAATTTCGCTTGAAAAATTTTCCATTTGGCCAATCATTGCATTTGTCAACATTCATAGATGTTTCGTGGTTGAAAATCATTATTTATATCATTGCCATTTGATATTTTGTTAGCTACTATATATGTGAATATGTCATCGATGATCATTTCATTTGATTCCACATTTCTCCTTAATATATTGAGATCTCATTATTATCAGGTACCTGAGCCTCTTCAGGGGCTTCTAAATCACTTCAAGGACATGAATAACCACTTCTAGGGGAATGGAGAAATTGGATTTTTCAAACATGACATGTTCTAGAACATCATTTAATGTTGCTTTTGAAATTCCATGACTTCTTCTGGAGCGTCATGTAATGCTGCTTCTGGAGCTGCATGACATCTTTTGAAGCGTCTTGTAATGCTACTACTGGAGTCATAACCTCTTCAGGAGCGTTATGTAATGCTACTGGAGCTTCATGTACATCTTCTAGAGCCTATACAACTTCTGCAGAAATTTCAAGAATTGCTTTTTTGGGAGCATTGGGGCATGAATTTTACTAATTTTGCTTTTTCGGGAGTTGAATCTTTGGCATATAGGTATGCTTCATTTCTGGCATACAATAGATTTATTAGTTGTCTTGTTCGAAGTTTGTCCTTCAGGAATACAAATTTGAGCAAATGTCTACCACGTTTCTGGCGTGTCATAGAGTCACTGGCTCCCTTATTCGAAAATTTTCCTTCAAGGATACAAATTTGAGCAGGTGCATCAATAGTTGACACGTGTTTTTAGAGTCCAGATGAGACAAAATGGAGGTATTCATATTCCACACCGTTCTATCTCCATATCTCCCCATAATGGTGGGAATAGAGTCACACTATGCAATTTCGCAATATGCAATACTATATGTTCCCAAATACTATTGGGTAGTCTAGACTACATAAGTAAGAGTCTTCCAACAAAGTGAAAACGCATAACGAAAAGGTTACCATGAAGAAGTTGTTGGTATGTGATATAACAACTCCGATAGTTTTATAATCCTAATTAGATGAAAAGTATCTCTATGCAAGATGTAAGCTTCCAATGTTGGATGTAATGCATATATCTCAAATGTAAGCTTCAGGCTTGATGCATAATGTCTAATGCAAGCTGCGGGCTTCCAACATTAAATGTGATGCATATACGTTGAAATAAAGCAAGTTCCTTTAAAGGTTCTTCCTTAAGTGTTTCTACTAGTATTTTGGAACACTGTGGATGTCCACCTCATGTTGTCGATAAACTTAAGTCCCGCTGAATGCGTGAAATGTTGCCTCATTAAAACCTTGCTAGAAAAACCTAGTGAGACAAAACCGCAGCGAAGAGAAAGGAATACAACATACAAATTGTCTAAAGTCTTTGGACAAAATCACGTCTCTCTTATTGAATGCTCCCCCTTATAATCACAACCAATGAATTAGATTGCAAATCGTCTCAATCTATGACCAAGTGACGATTTTTTGAAAAATGACATTTAAATTTGCGTCTCTTCTGGAGTACATGAGTATATCCTTATGTAATGAAGGTTGTATTGCCATCATTGTTACCTCGGTGCTGCCTTGTTAAAACCTTGATAGGAAATACCTCTGGGATAAAACCATGTCGAATGAAAAAGAGTACATGAGTATAACCTTATGTAATGAAGGTTGTATTACCATCATTGTTACCTCAGTGTTGCCTCGTTAAAACCTTGACAGAAAAACCCAGTGGGATAAAACCATGTCGAAGGAAAAATAATACAACCACTAATTTTGCATACTTCAGGATGCTCTATGCGCATAATGTTGCATCATTAACACTACAAAAAAAAGTCTTTAGCAACATAGGCAAAATCATCACTATAAACAACATTTCGTCACCATACATATTGGGCGACAAAATATTTGTCGTGCAAAGGTTGTCACTACAGCTTTGTCTCGCAAACGTTTGTGCGATGAACAAAAATTTCCGTCCTTATAGAGTCTTTTTGAGCAACGACCACAAAGTTCGTTGCGAAAGGGTTCGTTGCGTGTTTTGCATGACGCTCATTTCAACGCTGGAAATAGAACAGTTCTTCGTGCAAAATTTACTTACGCGATTAAATATTTTGTCACGTTAAACTTTGTCAGCATAACTCAGTGGTGATGAACCTTTTCATCGCGTTAAACTTTGTCGGCTTAACTCAATGGTGACGAACCGTTCATCGGGCAAGAATTTTTTGCATGATAACAAAATTCATCGCTCTAATGTTGTCACACAGGTTTCGTCGCTATAGACACGCTCGATTTATTCTTGTGCAACGAAAATTTTTGTCGCTTAAAGTTTTTGATGCAGTTGTTTTCTGTTCCCTGCTTGAACCTAATCCTGTTGACCAGCATAAGTAACACACGTGAGCCACGGACCACCGTTGTGGTGGTCGATGGCACTCTGATGCTAAAGTCAGACATGGATCTAAGGAATGTGTAATGTTGTAAACAAGAAATTTGTAGCGTATCTTAGCTTACCAACCTCATCTCTTATTTATAGTGCAGGAGTCTTAGTTCGACCAAGCCATCAATGGCGTAGTTTAGGAAGGAGATATTCGTGGAGATCCTTTTCTAATTAGGAGTCGTGTTATAGAAGGGAAGTTCCCTGTTAGCCCTGTGCTCCTAGATACGCGGGAGATAATTCCCTATCAGTGGGTAAGCCATAAGAGGAAGTTTTCCTGCATGATATGTACGCTAGTATTTGCTTCCTACTTGGAAGCGGGGAGTTGTTGTAATTGCCTGTTCGAATGTACTCCTCGAGATACTTGCCTTAGTCAGGCTTTTAGCATCAATGGTCCTAAGTATTGAATGAAAAAAATAAACTTGACACTGAGTATTTAAAAAAAAAAAAAATTTAAACCATTAGTAAAAGAGTCCTTATAGTCATAAAAGTATAAAATTAGGTTTTCTATTTTATTTTTTTTAGGAAGGACAAGTATGTCATATAACTTTATGAGTTAACCTGGGTTAATGAAATAGTCTTTGTTGGTCATAAAAGTATAAAAATAGGTACAAATTAGCCATTGCATCAACTATAGTATCTAAATTGTCTATTTTGTGAAAAAGTAAACCTTAAAAGTCATTTTCCGATTTTTTTAATTCCTTTAATTCCAGAGGAGTCATCCGATAAGGTGCAATGGAAATAGGTTGTGTACCCTGAACCAATTCAATAGTAAACTCAATATCTCTGTCTACTGGTAGACAAGGCTACTATCTGAAAACACATCAGGAAATTCACATACAACAGGTATCTTTGCCAACTGCACACCCTTAGCCTTAGTGACTATAATATTTGCTAAGTAACCCTGACATCCTTTTTTCAATATTTTTCTTGCTTTCATAGCGAAATAAGACACCGTGGAGTAATACTGTGTTCCCCACTGAAACTAAATGGTGATTCCCCCGGTATCTGAAACATGACTTCCTTGCGAAAACAATCAATAGACGCATGATAGGAAGACAACCAATCCATCCCCAGAATCACATCAAAATCATGTATATCTAAAGGCAATAAATCAACTGATAATTCATTGCTTCCCACTTTGATAATACAATTTCTATAAATGATATGAGTCGCCACTACCTCACCAACTGGAGTAGATATGAACATAACATAATTTAATGAAATAGGGATTCGATCTATATGCATTGCAAATGCTAATGATATAAATGAATGTGTAGAACCAGGATCTATGAGAACATGTGCATCTCTACCGATAGTAGAAAGCTTACATGTTACTACCACTAGATTAGCTTGGGCATCCTGTTGTGCCATCCCAAAACCCTACCTCTGAGTTGCTGGTCTCGATGAGGAATCGGTACCTTTACCCCAAGAAGTGCTAGTCATACCACTTCCTCTAACAGGTGCACTTCCAACTGATGATGTTGGAGCTTTATTTTCTGAATATGCCCATTTTAAGTGACCTTATTGTCCACAAGTGAAACACTTACGATTAGCTGTCATCTGCTGTGTGCAATTAGCATAATGCTTTCTGATAACAGTTATAACAAACCACATCTGCAACACAATATTAGTAAAACCTCTCCCTTGAGATTCAAACTATTGTTGTTTCGAAAAGTTTATTTTCTTACTTGAAGAACCATGCCCTTTATCTGACAAAGGTCTCACCTGTTGTGGAGTAGACATTCTATTTGATTGGGAACACTGCCCTCTCCCACTTGAAAATTAAGAAGTTGTTGATTGTGAAGTGTCAGAGCGTGTCTTATTAAATTGTTCCCTCTTTCTAGCCGCTTCTTGCACATCCCTTTATGCTACCTTCACCTTATCAATCAACTGTGCAAACTTGTCACACTGGAAAATAGAAATTTGTTGTCTAATAGCAAATTTTAGCTCCATCTCGAACTTCTCACATTTACTTTGCTTTGTGTCTACTAACTTAGGTGCAAAATGAGACAGAGAATGGAACTTTGCTTCGTATTCTGAAACATACATTTTTTGTTGCCTCAATAGTAAAATTCCTTGTGCTTTTCCCATTGATATCAAACAGAAAATTATTTCTCATTAAAAGCCTTAAGAAATTATACCCATGTTACCGTAGGAGGAATTACTGGAGCTGGGGCATCATCTGGTGGAATAGTTAATGATCTCTTAGTGGCCTCCCACCAATGAAGTGCCTCACAGGTAAACATAAAAAGTAGCCAACTTCACTTTTGTTCCTCTCTTACCTCCATGACATCAAATATATGTTTAATCCTCTTTAGCCAATTATCTGCTTCTACTTCCTCACCTGTTCTTGTAAATTTAGGTGGATCCATCTTTTTACATTTTCCAATCAACATGCCTACCTCAGTAGGTGCAACTACTGGGAGTGGGGCTCTAGGTGGTGCTACAGGTGCAAATGGTTAGGTGCTCTGCAACTCAAAGAATCTAGTCTGATTTTCTGCCAACCTTGTTAGTGCATCCTCCAATCACCTAATTCGATCATCATTTGGTTCATCAGGAACTTGTTCTCCTTCCATATTAGGAACAAGTGATGCTTCATCTTCCATAAGCTCAATTCAATCAATTAAGAAACTCTGCCAATAAAATTTGGTAAAACAAATATGCAATTCCATGCAAAACCTGATATCTAGACTAATAGACTTACAAATTCCATGCAATTCCAGTCTATAGAATCTAGCACTCTAGCTCTGATACAATCTCTCGTGACAGTTTTCGGATAGATGGCTTCTTAGTGTCATCGATTATGTGTCGTTTGACCCATTCAGGAATGGTTTTCACTAAGACGACTTTGTAGCATTCTGCACCATGTGCATCTTATCATAATCAGTTGTTTAGACCCCCTTTGAATATTTTGTGTTACTACTGGCAAAAATATATAAAACATTATCATGACCATCCAAAATTGAGCTAGGTTGTGTATGTTTTCTCCATACCGCCAGAGTCCCAGGTCTCGAGTTGAATGTAACTTGGACAAGCTCGATCGCGGAAGTATCAACTTTACCTGTCATTACTGTAACTAGGGGTGGAAGCACATTGTGCGCATGAATAGTAGAAGTAAAGATTACAGAGAGGGAAGAAAAATGGAGCGGGGTGGTTGTGAAACAAAGAAAGGGGAAGGCGGGGGAAGGAGGAAGAAGATGGCCAACAACGGATGAGAATAGGAGGAGAACAAAAAGGGAAGGAGAGGACGGGGATATGATGATTATTGTTTAATTTGGGCGAGGGCAAAATTAAAAACCGAAAATCAGGTTGAAAATATACACATTTTACTGTCCATTAATCAATGTTTAAGATGAGTTGATTTTGATTGTAAAAAATATGAAATGTGGAGAGCAAAACGGAAAATCAAAATGTAAGATGTAAGGGCCTTTTATAATTTTTAAATAATTGAAGAGTTTGAAATAAATTATGTTAGGAGCTTAACTGTAATTAATGAATGTTTACAGGGGTTAGCTTTGATTAAAAATTCAAAATTAGATGTAATGGCCTTTTATAATTTATAGATAATTAAAGGCATTTAAGTAAATTATGTTAGAGCCTTGGGTATAATTAATAAATGTTTAAAGAGTTTGGTTTAAATGTTAATAGTATAAGTTTGGGACAGTAAAATAAAAATTATTATTGAAATTTTAAACATTTAAGGGCCTATGTTTATAAATAATTAGGGGCTTCGAATATATTACATTATGGGCTTAAGTATAATTAACAATATTTAAGGACTGATTTTTTATCATAAACAATTTGAATTTTGGGAGGGTAAAATGATATATATGTGTAATAATTTTCATTTAAAATGAAAAAAATACCTTTAGTCACTATTCACGTACTTATTTATTTTTTATAAATATAATACAATTAGGAAGGTATTTTAATCAGAAAATCATGTTGAAGACACACAAAAACATTGTTCTTAAGTTCAAGTCTCGTTATAAAGTTTAGATGTAAACGTTTCTTTCTTTTCTTTTTTTGTTCCCTCATTGTTGACTATTTACCCCATTGTTTGTAATTTCATTTTTTCTTATATGCACACAAATAAATTTGAGTTTCTACTATGAAGCTCTTGCTTCTGGTCTTAAAAATACATGGATGGTCTACTTGCGGTACTAGATGTGTACATCTTTGAATTACTTGGTAATCACCACAATGGTTTGGGGAATGGAGGGTGAATGACGCTTTTTTTTCTGTAACTACATTTTATTTGTTTACAGGATTCCAAGTTTTTTCATCCCAACCAAATAAACCCACTGTAACATACATATAATATAATACACACCCTTGTACTCCCAATCTTTCTTCTGGACAACAATACATCTTATTGAGGTAATCAACATGGTCAAATCATGCTTATAGTGTTAAGCTAATGAATTGAGCTTCTTCTCATACAATTTGGCTCGCCGAAGAGCATCCAAGGCCTCCGTTTGCTTTCCTGCACGTTTCAAAGTCACTGCCTTCACCTTCTCTGCCTTGATTCTTTCCTCCAGCTCATTTTTCTCTTGGCTTGCAGTTTCACTTGGATTAACTTTTGGTTGGCTTTTCTCCGGGCTTATGGAAGGGGTTTTATCAAAACTTGCTTTATAAACTTCAGATCTATCAGACACTGTGGGTACAGTGACAGTGTCATCCAATCCAATCGATCTCAAGGCAGACAAAAGTTGAGGATCGAGAAGATCCTCAACCCCCAAATCATCATTTTTAGACTTGCTACGGTTTGAGGAATCCTGGCCAGACAATTCTTCCAACTGAGTCTCTAGAGCCTTGGCCAATTCGAACTCAGCTTCGGCTTCCTCCGTTCGACCTTCCCTTCTTAGCTTAAGAGCCTGACGTTTGTGGGAAAGGGATTCCTGTTGTAGTTTAAAACGATCTCTACCTGACATTGGTTTTGGAGCCTGGTGTGTAACTCTCTGCTCTTCTTGCACATTTGGTGTTTCATTGGAAGTAGGATGTGACACGCCAATGGAACTTGCCTCAGGTTGCACGGTTTCTTGTTGTTGACTCTTTTCCAAGAGCTTTGCTTGCCGTAGTTCCTCTCGAGCTTCTGCCAGTTTCCCCTCCCTCTTTAAAGCAACTGCCTTTCTTTTGCGAATCAGAATTTCTTGTTGAATATTACTATGATTCTGAGAATCAGAATCAGGACCTGAAGCATCTTGTGTTGGTAGCTTCTCAGTTGGACCAAGCGCTTTTTCCCTCTGTTCACATGAGAAACTACCTATGCTTCCTATTTCTTTAATGGAGCTCTTTGAAGTCGCTGGCTGAATGAAAGGGCCATTCTGAATGTTGGTACTCACATTTCCATTGGTTTCTATTTTAATGGGTAATTTAGATCTTTGCAAGTCCTCTCCAGTTACCATATCCATGAGATTGATAGATTGACTGGAATGTTTAAAAGAACTCGCTTGATCACTTACTCCTTCCTCTGCCACAAAATCAAATGTAACTGGCTGAGAAGCTTTGGAATCGTAAATGGAAGTAATCTTGGGAGGAGTTATAAATGAGTTACTTCCAATCCAGCCAAAGTCCATTGATAAGGCGGGACTTTCATCTTTGGAACGCATTTGTATCTCAGATTCACCAGTCGTTACTTCATCCATAGCTTTCATATTTCCAACTGTTGCATCTTTCTCCACCAGACTCCTTAAGGGTGATTCCGTGCTTTGAGTTTCCTGCATATTCCTCTGTGCCTCTTGAACTCCCAGAGAACCAGTATCCTCGGGCTCAACTTTCGCAGAGATCATTAATTCTCTCTTTGGGGCTTCAATCTCTGCCATTTGCTCTTCCAATACCTTTGCTTGTCTCAAAATTTCCTCAGCCTCCTCATCTTCTCCTTGACGCCTCAGTGTGAGGGCCTTTCTTTTCAAGCCCAAGAGTTCCCTCTGGATTTGAGCTTTAGTTCTTCTCGGTGCTGCAACTGGGATTCCAAAAGTTGATTGGAGTGCAGAAGAGTCTGTTGCACAATCAGACGAAGGAAAACTTTTAGATGCTTCATCTTCATCTTTCCATCCCAAATTCTGCAACACTGAAAGCAATGCTGGATCCTGCATATCCTGGTCTGTCACATCTACATCCTCAACTTCCTCCTTGAGATCTACGGGTTCTGAAACCTTACTACCAACTTTCACTGTTGTAGACCTGACTTTCGGAGTACTCTCCATTTCTTCAAATTGAGTTTCAAGGACCTTTCCTTTCCTCAACTCTTCTTCTGCCTCATCTGTTAGCCCTTCCCTTCTTAAAGCCAGTGCCTTCTTTTTGATACCCAGAAGCTCCCTTTGAATTGCTAACTTACTTTTTGGTGGCAGTTTTGCATTCACGTGTTTCATGTCATCATCTACCTTCACTGAAGATGATATTTCTGCCATTTGAGAGGCCGGCATATTTTCTGAAGGATTGCACACAATGGAACTATTTCCTTGAGAGTGCAAATTGTCAGCATCCTTCTCAAGTAGTTTTGCCTTCCTCAGCAGTGACATTGCTGCTTCCACATTACCAGATTTTTTCTGTCTAACGGCCTCTTTCTTTAAAGATAAAGCCTCATCCAACAATGCTTTTCCATCCTTAGAAACAGGCTGCAGAGCAGTTGCCCCAGTAGAGTCCTCTGCATGCTCTGAATCTTCAGTCCAACCTAATGAAGTTAAGGCTGCAGCTATCTCTGGATCATACATGTCCGCATCAGTCACATCAAAGCCTCCATCAAGAGCAAGGTCATCGGAGACACCCACAAGATGGTCAAGGTTGAAACCAGTATCTTGTTCAAATGAAAATGAAAAATCGTCCTGTTTATCATCATCTATACTGTTGATCAGAGCTAATAGGTCATCATCTGAATCTTCAGCCTCACCCAAAAGTTCTTGCTCTTCTAGTTTCTGCTCTAGAACTTTAGCTCTTTTCAGTTCTTCCTTGGCTTCAGCAAGGTTCCCTTCCCGCTTAAACTTAAGAGCCCTTTTCTTTAGTGCAATGACCTCAGCTTTATTGATGCCACCAGTTCTCGGACCAATGCCAGATTTTTTGTGGACTTCTCCAATAAGACTAGACAACTCACCCTCCAAACTTATATTTGCTGGCTTCTTATCTGCATCAAGAAGATCAGTCTCAGACCATCCCAGTTCTCGAAGCTCAGCAGCAAGGTCATCCTTCCTCTCCTTGTCCATTTGAGAAGACACTTTTCTCTTCCTACCAGATTCTTCATGGTCATCATTAGCTTTGTGGATACTGGCCACACTACTGGAAGACACAGCCTTCCTCTGGCTCTTTTTTAAGGCAATTTCTAGAGCCTTGGCCTCCCTTTCTAGTTCCTTCCCTCGCTTAAAAGCTCTTAGAGCTTCATCAGGTTTCCCTTCTCCTTTTAAAATTTTATATTTCTGCTTCTCCTCTAATGCCCTTTGACGCAACTCCTCTGGACTAGAAGATCCAATCTCCTCTACAGTATCATTCTGTGTGTGAACGGATCCATTCCCATCATGAGTCACAGATTCTTCATCAAAATTTGATGTGGAGGCATTGCTAGTATCTCCTTCAAAATCACCAACCACCTTGGAGTTGGACTCCCTTGCTGATGAAAATGGCTGCTTTCCGTCAGCACCTAGGATTTGATTTAGCACTTCATCTTCGTGCTTAGATGTCGTTTTTGAACTGCCTGAACCAATGACAACCAAAGCAATTAAGTGAATACTGTGGAAATAACAAAATGCGTGAAAAATGCGGTTGAAGTTTTTTTTTTTAATAAATTGGGGATTTTGCCTCATTTTGGTTAAATCTATGCTTGTCACATATTGGCCTAAGTTTGTGGAGTTGTTCAATAAGAAGAAGTTGAAGTTTTGATGTTTGAAGATCGGCAATTGAAAGTTAGGTTCTTCTTGTGGATGTAAACTGTAACTCACTGTTCCATCTTCGTGAGACACTATCTGCGATAGTTCACTTGGTGGAGGAAGATTTGGTTCTGTCTGAACCTACCATGAACTTGGAAAGGTGACTTGATCCCATCGAATAGTCTTTGGGACTATGACATTTGTTTTGTACAGTGTATCCTTTTGTGCTTTCTATTTTTTGTTTGAGGACTGATTTTTGTTTTCATGACTTTGTATGTGATGCGATACAATAATGCTAATGGTATTGAACCAGGTAGCATATGGTTTGTATATTGAGAGTTAATGTTTCTAGAACATTGAGAACATGGAGAGATATTGAAAAGTTTGGGTAACAATTGAAATAAATTGGTCAAATAAATCAAAAATCACTAGCACAATCAGAAATATGAGACTCATCCCAAATACATGATAACAAGAGAATTTAAATTAGACAAAGATTATATCAAGCAAGAATATGAACAATCTTACAATGAATGCAAAAGAAAACAATTTTGAAAAACACAAAAATCATGAAGAAAGAGTCCAATTAGGAGAATTATTCTAACAATTTTGTGAAAACCTAGAAGTCAATTTATCATTTCTTTGATTG
This sequence comes from Berberis thunbergii, assembly GCA_003290165.1. NCBI lineage: Eukaryota > Viridiplantae > Streptophyta > Magnoliopsida > Ranunculales > Berberidaceae > Berberis > Berberis thunbergii. Next base: position 31,104 of record QNQO01009964.1, on the reverse strand, counting down.
GTATGAACAAAATTATTCAAAAGACTTGAATGTCATAATAAATACCAATACTTGAAAACTCAAAAACAATACAATCACAGAATCTAAAATACCTCCTTTAGAACAAATACACTACAAAGCCCAAGGTACAAAAGTAGTAGCTTCCCCAATCAAACACACACACTTCCCAAATTGCAAACAACTCAAGCAGGAGTACAATATGGAATAGAAAAAATTATTGAACAAAATATTTATACAAATATACTATTATATACCATAGGTCAACAAATAGTTAATGAAAAAATTCAAATATTCAAGAACCAACAATTATTCTAAGACCAACACCATACTTCAAACCAGTCATAACAGTTTCATCCCAAGCCAATATAATAGACCAAATAAATCAAAAATTAGCTCAATTAAAACTCTATAGATTAGAACCAACAAAATCATCATCTTCAAATTCAAACAAAATCAATGTTTTGTTTCAATTGTCATATACAGAAGATGAATCTGATACAAAGCCTCAAATGATATCAATATTAGCAAATAGATCAACCCCTTATCATAAAAAACTATACCATTACCTTCTAAAAAAGTTATTATATAAGACCCTCATTCCCAGAATTCGAAGAAAATGGACAAGATGTAGCATCCCATTACTCAACTAGCTCAATTTATGAGTGGAATATTGATGGCTAGAATGAGCAAAATATTATGGACACAAGACAATGTTAGCTTCAGCCCATAGGAATGAAGACAAAAATGACAATCAAATAGCAAAAATCATTATAGCCGATTTTACTGGCCAATTAAAAAAATGGTGGGATTGTTATTTATATCCTGCAAAAAAATACAATATCTTAGATTCTGTCAAAGTAGATAATTTAGGTCAGGCAATCGAACACATACCTTAATCTGTTTCCACCCTCATATTTGCAATACTCAAACATTTTATAAGTGATCCAGAACATTTTCAAAAATCTAAAGAAATCCTTATGAATTTAAGGTGTCCAAAATTTCAAATTTTAGATGTCCAAAACTTCAAGATTTAGATGATACAACGATATGTTCTTGTCAAAGGTCATGATCAGACCAGATGTCAATACTCCATTTTGGAAAGAGAGATTCATATGTAGACTTCCAGCAACCTTCGCTGATTCAATTAGACATAATCGTAGGCTTCAATATAATGGAACAATTCCATACAACAATCTCACCTACGGTGACCTAATAGCAAAGACAAATGAAGTAGCATTAACCCTTTGCAATAATCTCAAACTTAGAGCCCAATTAAAATATCAAAACCAAGCAGGAAGAAAAGAGTTAGGAGACCTTTGTTAACAATATGGTTTCGAACCAATCAAAGCACCATCATTAAAATTAAAAATATCAAATTACAAAAACAAAAAATTTACATATTCAAAACCATCTACTAAACCCAATCCCTAATAGATAACAAACAAAAACCACACACAAAACAACCATACACCAACATCTCAACCAACCTATTTCAAATGCAGCAAAATTCGACATTTTGCAAAAGACTGCAAATTAGAAAAGAAAAATCAAGGAATTACAAGCTTCAGAAGAACTCAAAAACATGCTTCACAAATTACTCATCAAATCTGCATCTTATTCAGATAATGAGAATCCACAGCTTCACAATATTCAAACATCATAATGTAATTCTGATTTATCCTCAAATGATCAAATCAATACGTGTAACTACAATGAAGTCACATGCATCAATGTAATATCAAAACAAAAGGAAACAAATATTTTAGAATTCATAGACAAAATAGATAATCTTCAATTAAAACATAACTATTTAGTCAAAATCAAAGACTTAATAGGAAAACAAGGGGCAGCCTTTACAAATAAACCATACTACAATCTCCAGAAAATCATTGATAGATTTAAAACACCAAAACAACAACTATTAACCCTACAAGACCTTCAACAAGAAATTAACAATCTCAAAAAAAAAAATTCTCAATTAAAACTAGAAAATCTATAAATACAAAAGAAACTAATACTTTTAAAATTCAACAATTTTCAAGAAAATGAAATACCAGAAACATCAATCAAAGGCAAAGAAACAATAACAGAAAACCCAAAAAATGATAAAAACTTTTTGCAAACATTTTCACAATTAAAATTTTGTAAATGGTATGTCAATATTACTCTAATCATCATCATCATCACCAAAGCCCATTCTCGATATTTTCGGAGTCGGCTACATAAATTTTGGTTCTCTAAGCAATGCGGTCTTGCCACATATCCTCGCATAATCCAAGCTCAATTATATCTTCATTCACCGCCTTCATCCAAGTTTTCAACGGTCGTCTCCTCCGTCTACACCCTACATTAACTTGCCAATCTAGACATTTTCTAATTGGCGTCGTGTTTGGTCTCCTTCGCACATGACCAAACCAAGTTAAACGTCTTTCTCTAATTTTCTCTAATATTGCTCTAATAATCAATAAAAAAAAATTCAAAGTCAATACTACTTCATTAGTAGATTCTGATGCAGATTTAAATTGTGGCTATTAAAGATTAATCCCTTCAAAATACTTTGAACAAACAAATGACTAACTATACACTACAAATAATCAACAATACTCTCAACTATTGGGTTTCATCAAGTCTGTAGTATACTCTCAACTATATCTTCAAAGACTTGATGAAACCCAATAGTTGAGAGTATTGTTGATTATTTGTAATGTATAGTTTATCATTTGTTTATTCAAAGGATTCTGAAAGGATTAATCTTTGAAAGACACAATTTAAATCTGCACTAAAATCTACCGATGCAGTAGTATTGACTTTGAATTTTTTATTGATTATTAGAGAAATATTGACATACCATTTGCAAAACTTTAATTGTGAAAATGTTTGCAAGAAGTTTTTATCATTTTTGGGGTTTTCTATTATTTTGTTTTGCCTTTAATTGGTGTCTGGTATTTCATTTTCTTGAAAATTGTTGAATTTTTAAAATATTAGTTCTTTTTGTATTTGTAGATTTTTTTTTGTTTTAATTGAGAAATTTCTTTTTTGAGATTGTTTAATTTCTTGTTCTTCGTCTTGTAGGGTTAATGGTTGTTGTTTTGGCGTTTTAAATTTATCAATGATTTCTTGGAGATTGTAGTATGGTTTGTCTGTAAAGGTTGACTCTTGTTTTCTTATCAAGTCTTTGATTTTGACTAAATAATCATATTTTAATTGAGGATTGTCTATTTTGTCTATGAATTCTAATAAAATATTTGTTTCCTTTTGTTTTGATATTACACTGATGCATGTAACTTCATTGCAGTTACACGCATTGATTTAATCATTTGAAGATAAATCAGAATCAGATTGTGATGTTTAAATATTGTAAAACTGTGGATCCTCATTATCTGAATCGGATGCAGATTCGATGAGTCATATATGAAACATGTTTTTTAGTTCCTTTGAAGCTTGTAATTCCTTGATTTTTTTCTTTCTAATTTGCAGTCTTTTGCAAAATGTCTGGTTTTGCTGCATTTGAAATAGGTTGGTTGAGATGTTTGTGTTTTGGTGTATGGTTGTTTTGTGTGTGATTTTTTTTTTTTTTTTGTAATAGGGATTATGTTTAGTAGATGGTTTTGAATATATAGATTTTTTGTTTTTGTAATTAGATGTTTTTAATTTTGATGATGGTGCTTTGATTTATTCGAAACCATATTATTGACAAAAGTCTCCCAACTTTTTTCTCCCTGCTAGGTTTTGATGTTTTACTTGGGTTCTAAGTTTGAGATCATTGCAAAGGGTTAATGCTACTTCATTTATCTTTGTTATTAGGTCACAATAGGTGAGATTATCGTATGGAATTGTTCAATTATATTGAAGTCTAAGATTGTGTCTAATTGTTTCAGCGAAGGTTGTTGGAAGTCCACATATAAATCTCTCTTTCCAAAATGAACTATTAGCATCTGGTCTGATCATGACCTTTGACAAGAACATATCTTTGTACCATCTAAAATCTTGAAACTTTGAACACCTTAAATTTATAGGGATTTCTTTGGATTTTTCTTGAAAATGCTTGATCACCTACAACAACAACAATAATAATAGTGATTATCTGCCTACAGAGACCTAAGTTGTTTCAAAAAATTAAAATTAAATGAATCTGAATTTTGGGAGACACCTACATGACGATTTATTTTCATATTTTTAAATTTAGAAACAGATGATGAAAGTTTTATTCAACGAGTATTGAGTACATATGTTACAAACTGAACTAAGAAATACTTGATTCCATCAAGATTCTTTTGAGATAAAATTAGTAAATAATTGAGATCCCAGCAAGCATGTAATTTTTGTTTTATTTTTTTAGTTCAAACACACACTAGAGTTTATTGATCAAGAGAAAACAAGACAAAGTGAGTGTGAAACTCGCAATAAATATCTAAGTTCACATTCTGATTGTAATCATTGTTAACCCCCATACCAAATGTTTTCTTTGACGCTAGAAAGCACACAGCTGTAGAATTTTCTCCTCCCAGCCAAATCCATTTTTTACTGTTGGCAAGTTGTTTAAGATCCATCCTCTCAGCCAATTCTGAATTGAGCCCTGGATAGGCCACGGCATGTTGAGAATTTATTTAGGATGGCTACCCAAACTCCTGTAGCATGTTACAGTTGATCAATTACTGATTCACAGATTTTTCATCCTCCTACATAACACAGTGATTTGGGGTCTGAATGCCCCATTTCTGTCCACTATAAGGATCTTCCCTTGTATGATAGTCCATAGGAAGAAATTATGGTCTAAGGGGGAATGTATAGTCCAAATCTTGCTGAGGCTATCAGTTATGAAAGTGTTCCATGAGTATTAGTAGTTTCTTCATCCAGAATCTCAAACATTGCCTCTCCTTTCTTTTCCCAAAGGAACTTGTCCTCCTTGTCATTTGGAACCATTGTTGCAACCGCAGCTAGAAAATCTGTTAGATTTCCCAAATCCAGTCATTGAACTTTTTTATGAAGTTGAATTAGTATCTGTTGAGATGTACCATCCCAAATGTCTGTCATTGTTCCATGTTTGCTATTGCAATTTGTATACATGTATGGAAGCTTGCTTTTCAGCCTGATGTCATCACACCACATATCATTTCATAAGCTTATTGTATCTACTTTTCCGAGCCTATGATAAATGTGATTGTAGAAATCAGAGCTCAAGGATTGATTTTTTTTTTTCTTTCACCATACTACACACCCATAAGAAGTGTACTTAGTTCTTTGAATCCAAGTTTCATGTGTCACTATAATAATCAGCAACAATTGAATGATTGTTCTCCACTAGGCAGTGTGCTCCTTGTTATATCTCCACACCCATTTGCTCAAGAATGTATCATTGAAGGTTCTCAATCTTCTAAATCCCAGCCCTCCGTCTTTTGGGATGCACACCTTAACTGACAAAGGAGTTGAAAAGCCCTCTTATCATTTCAGGAGTCCCCGTAGGTAGTCTCTCATGATCTTTTCTACTTCTTTGCCACTGAGCCAAGGACGGTACAAAGAGGAGGAGGTAAATAGGGATGCTGCCTAAGGAAAACTGAATGATGATAACATGTAGCAAACAGCTATCAGACCCTTCAACCAATCGATACGAGGCAGCAGAGCCCGCTTTTGCTAAAACTCACGTGGTTTCTTGAAAACTAGTTTTGGATATGAAACTTTGAGCCTTCAAAGATGCCCTTGTTATCCCCAATACCCCCATAGCAAGCATGTAAGTAATAGATTAACTGTTACAGATCTAAAATCATATGAGCTGGACCCATTAATGAATTTTAGGGATTTCAGGCTAGTGCCTGTGTTGTCAAGAAAAGAAAAGATAGTAATTTCGGCTATTGAGAGGTTGAAATTCCTGAATTTCATTATCCATAAATCATTGTGTCAGACACGATATAAACTACGACACTTCATTTGCACAATAAGATAGATACTGTAAGTAAGGATACTTAAATATTTCCTTTTTTTTCCATCACAAATTACACAAACAGCAGACAATGGAGTCTGCTTGTCAACACACTCTGGGGTATGATTTGAGGTTAAAACACAGTGGCACCAGGGTATGAATATGATTGGGGTTAAAACGCGTATTCAAAAGTAAATAATTTCTTGTTGACACACTTGACAATCAATTTTTATTTCATCTATCTATTTTAATTATTATTTATTATCGGTAGAACAAAAGGACAATTTATTAGTTTGACAATAAAAAATTATAGAGGCAGACTTTACTAATAAAAATTAGCTATCCCATGCAAGTGAGGTGACCGCACGGCAACCAAGAAGAAAGCACACCAACCTGATTTTATTAAAAGAGAACCATCTTCTAGAACTTGATGCCCAAGCCAGATACGGCTTTAGCCCACAACGATTCGGACTTCATCACCCTTATTTGCTCGACAACAGTACCGACTTTATTTTAACTTTTTAATTATTCAATTAAGTCAAAATATCTGCCATGATCCTCAAAATTAGGTGCTATAGTAGGGCCTCCAAGCAAATGCTTCTCACCTCCACTCCACATATTCTAACCCCCTCTCCAAGAAAATCACTTCCTTGAATATGACCTGACCACTGTACTTTTCCCAACACATCCATAAGTGAAGGTTTATCTTAAAGAACAAATGAGTCTCATCAAGTTGTGCTACCCATTCTTCAAGTCTTACAATCTCAAAAATTATAACTCATAATGCCCAAAAGGAGTTATTCAAAAGTAATATTTCTTTCGTGACTGGTCTAGTTCAAACTTTTAAGTAACTACTACGAGAAAATGATTCAAAGGTCAATTGATTATTGTGAAAACAAAAGAGTACAGTCTGTGGGTGAAACAAATTATAAATCAAACCTCTTCCAGCTCTAATTTTGTTTCCATGACGCATCTCAAAACGTGCAGCCTCCTCAAGCTTTTTGCAAGGATCGCATATTCGCACTGGTGAATCGCCTTGCCCTCGTAAATACATTCTCTGGTGGGTGCAACCATTGCAAAATATGCCCCCGCATCTGCGGCAATGATGCTAAAGCATACAGACCATAATATCAGAAAACGAAAAAAAAAAAAAAAAAAAAAAAAAAAGTGGTTGTCTTATATTTAAACAATAACAATAAGCAAAGCCGTGGAAAGAAAATAACACAATTTTCATCCTTCTCATACCACATGGAATCAGGTTCTACTTTCTTTTCCAAAGGGAAAGATATTAAATTTTAAGTTGAAGTGTTTACCTAATAGGCATTATCAGTACACATGCAACCCCAGGCAATAAGCGCGTTGAATAAGCATTCAATTCATTTAACACCAATAATTATGAATCGAATTTTATAGCATTTGAAGATGGTAACAAGAACATGACAATGAAACATGCCAATATGAGTCAACAAGGACTTGTTTTATCGCCCAATCAACAACATAATATTGTTTCAAATCAATAAAATCAGGATCCTAACCACAGCCGAATCATCTAAACCAAAAACCCAATCAAAACAAGCCCTTAAATTTTCAAACCTATAGAAACCCAATCAATCAAATGATCTTAATTAGTCATACAAATTGAACAAAACAGCAAAAATATGAGATTTGAGCAATGGGTATCAAAGAAAACGTGATAAATAATGATAAAAAATTAAGTGGGTCGTGAAATCGAGTAAGAAAGAAAGAAACCTTGCGATTGATGAAGGTGAACTGAGAAGAACATCCCTGACAGTGAGATGCATCGACCACCCAAGTACTTCCTCTCAGCGATGGTTTTGCGGGTAAACCGATCTTCTCTAACATGTCTATTGACAAACACAAGAGTCTCTTTTCCAAGATATAGATAGAGATCAGATCAAAGACAAAGCACAAACCGAGAGCCCCTTTTGTGAATGTACAACCTTGCTCCTTCCTTCCTCTTTGTTTCTAGAATTTTATCAATTTTTCATCAAATTCGTATTTTCCTTTTCCTTTGGGTTTTCAATAGCCAGTTGCTTTTTGACACAATCCCTTCCTCTCTTGCTTTTTGACACTGTCACTTTCACTTTATAACACCACCATCCGAGGACGCCACCCCGTTCTATCTAATACCTATCCTTGCCGAGTGATACCACCACCCTTTTTTTCTCTCTCCTCCTCTTTTATCTCTCTCCCTTTGCGATCTCTTTTTTCTCCAACCAGCAAACTATTTGTGTGAGCACACCAACATCCAAGCATTTTCCTCTAGCAACCTTTTCCTTCCTCAAATTTCTTTTATCTTCTCTCTCTCTAACCAAAGAAACAAAATAAATAAAAATTCTCCAAATCTATGAGAATCTCTAGAAATATTTGCAAGATTCGGGTCATTTTTCTCAAAACCGGGGAAACCCTTTTTCTATTTTTTTCAAACTGAGATTAGATTTCAACTTCATAGCCCTTCTTGCAAAATTGAAACTCAATCTCATGGTAGGATGCGAGAACGGGGCGGGGCGATGACATTGTTGTTGTTGTTGTTGCTACTGCTACTATTGTTGTTGTTATTGTTGTTGTTGTTGTTGTTGTTGTCTAAAAAAACACATAGAGGGAGAAAAAAGAGAGGATAAAAAAGGTTATAATGGTGGTTTAATATGTTCAGGAAAATTAAACTTTGTTTAAATGAGGTAGTGGTATCAAAGAATGGAAGTGGTGGTGGCGTTAAAAAGCAACAACCTTTCAATATTTTCATTTTTTATTCAATTTCGTTTAGTTTTAATGGTATTAGAGGCACCACCTGCTCACATCTTCACCCATTTACCTTGCTTTCAATACCTAAGGATATACGTTTGGCTCCTCAAACCAATCTCCCTCACCGCTCGTAATAACGATCTATCAACGTATTTGGCAAAAAAAATAAAGGAATAAATTGTTGTGTCTTGATCAAAAATATGTTTTGCCAAAATGTATTGTCATACTACATTTTACAAAACCATCAACACCTTATATCTTGCCAAAATAATGAAGAACACGTGAACAGTAGCACATTTCCCATCACTCATGGGAATTCAATTATTTGCAACCCCTTGAAATCGAAGTCTACGAAATCAATTTCAATTCTCATATAGATAGTCAAAATTGTTATTTTCTTGCTTTATTTGTTTTGTAATTCATCAAGTTGGAAATGTCAAGTGTGGGAATTGTTGTGTTGCTTATGTATCCATGTGGAGCTCCATCAGTTAGATATGAGTTTTGAGTATTCGAGATTGTTACTCAAGATATGTTGAAAAAAATCCTAGAATATATTCAAATTTAACCCACAACGCTCATAATTGTAGATACTTTTAAAACACATAGTGATCATGAATTAAATATTTGGATAACATATTTTTATAAACATGTAATTATACTGTTTAGAGAGGTTTGAAAATTTTGCAACAAGTCATGTAGAGATTTAAGAAATTTAATTTGATGTTATATAATTTTTTTGTTTTAAAAAAAAGTGTATTACTAAAATATGAACACAACAAAAAAAAATGGTTGATTTCAATGTTCTCAAAACACCAACTTATTTGGAACTAATATAATTCAATATCAGAGTCCTCTCATAATTAGACATAAATAGAAATGTCATATGATTGTGAGATAATGCTTATAATGGGATTTGATGAAATGACTTAATTTATTAGCAAAATTAATATCATGATAACTTTTAATACTATTTGAAATTGGAAATTTGGTATTTTATATAAGGGAAAAATCCTTCAATGACACTAACAAATTAAGGAATATTATTCAATGAGTTCGTGTTCATGTTTATTGCTAAGTAAATGTGATGCGTCAAAATCTCATCTTCCTAAGAATTTAACCTGCAAAACAGATGTTAGACTGCCAAATACCACTTTTTGTGGTTGAATGCACTCTGATGCTTAAGTCAGTGACTCTGGTTGAAGAAGGAAATAGATTTGGACAAAACTTAGTTAAAATTGCATACCTGTGTCGAATGTTCCCTTAACCTTTTATAAAGATCGTGGTCAATCTCTGAGTGACTTAAGCATGTGAGGCGCAACGGACGGAGATGTTTTTCCTAATAGTATCCTCATTTATTGAGACACGTCCGTGGAGTCATAACTTCCCTCCATGACTATTTTTTATGTAATGTTCATCTTCTTTATGAGAGAACTCGTGTTGGGCCTGGATTTGAACTTGATTCGTGTGGGTCTATTTTTGGGCTTTGATTATATCTTCCTTTAATGGGCTCTGTTTAGGCTTTTATGATTGGCTTTTAACCTCTTGGGTTTTACAAGCTGGCCTAGTAAATGGGACGTCAGATCCTCGTGATGGATGTTCTATGCCACGTGTATGGCTGTGATGTCGATCTATTTTGATGTATCATCAGCTACTTCCCCTTTAGTTAGTGGGTATGCTGACGTGGCCACTAACTTTATGACAGTTTGTCTTTCAATTTCATAATTGCCTTGTATTTAATGTTGTCAGTAATTTTTTGTGGGTTGGTATCTGGATTCCCTGTTTGCATGTTCATTTTTGTGCACATTTTTTGGATTTCACGTAACCATCATATCTCGCACGTTGTCCCATGAGCAGTCTCTTCGTTGTTTGGCTGTATAAAAGGGAACATAACGGGTTTGTTTTTTCCTTTTTACGCTATCTAAATTAGGGTTATTTCCTTCATTCTTCTTCGCTCTCTTTGTTTCTTCGTTCTTTAACGATATATGCTGGAAATAAATTAAGCGGTAAGCTGCTAGCTATTTGTGAGGCTCATTTTTCTCCCAAGAAAGTTTCTCAACCGACGTTGGACAACTTTCATTTTGACTACAATTTGCCATCCGACCTTGAGATTATTTTGCCTAGACAGAATAGCAGTCCTTGTCGACCAAGGTCTGGGTACATTGCATTGTATCCGTGCATATTTTTCTCTAGCTTTCGATTCCCAGTTCCAGAACTATTTTGGGAGTATCTGGATTTCTTGGACATTCCTCTTGCTCAAATGGGTCCTAATGGTTGGAGTCATGGTTTCTTCTTATGCGAGAGCTATTCTGTCCGGCATTCCTTTGACTGTGAGGGTTCTACATTCGGTGGTTGGTTTGATGCTGACCAAGGATATTTGTTTCCTCTGTTCTCCTGCCTACTTTGCGAAGCTTAATGATGACATATGTGATTGGTCAAGGTTCTAGTTTTATGCTTTTGTTAACTCTGTCTACTTTCAATTACGAGGTTGTCTGATTTTTTGATCGTTCCGAAGATATTGCTGCTCGTGCTACTCGTATTGCCCTTGCTTACTGAATCTCATGTTGAAGATATCGTTGCTCGAGCTACTCAGTTGGCGTTAGTGGTGCTAACATTAATTGGGAAGTGAGCTTGAACAGGTGCATTACGGATCTCGATGCTCCTATTAATGTCGTAGTCCCAACCTCCAGGAGAGAGGAAGCTTGTGAGGCCCATTAGTCCATCGAGGCAATTGTCGGTAGATCTTGGTCGGGTTCCGATGAAGAAATGACTCTCTATTCGTGGTTTTGCTCGGATTGCATCCCGTCCGAGTCCTGGCAAAGATGTTAAGAAAGCTACTTCTCGTCCAAGTCCTTCTTGCGAAGACGTCGTGAAAGAGGATCACGTCTCTCGATGAGGCTGGTGTTGAAGAGGAGTGAGAAAGAGACCATTCGTCCATTGGACGATAATGAGAAAAACTTCTCTTTGAAGAAGCAGTCTAAAGAGGTTATAGGTGGTGGTCGGAGTTTCAAACTTCATTTTCCTATTTCTCCTTCTATTAGCGTAGTGATGCGGTTGAATTCTTAGTTTCATCTCTTGCCCATCTAGACTCCCCTGCTATTGTCGCCACCACTACTAGTCTCGTTCTTGTTATGGTAGTTCCGCATCAAGAAGATAAGGGTGGTTTTTTCGTTGTCATTGTCATTCCTTTTATGTTTCGGCTGTTGGGAGTGGTTCCTCAGTACTTCCGAATCTCCGTGTTCTTCATCCACAAATTGGTTGGACTGAGCCCAGTCAATAGATATTTATATGAAGTCAAACGGTAAGTTTTGTTAGTTTACTCAGCTTGACATGAAAGATGGTGCGCGTAGGTTGATAAATGAATGACATAGGCAGTCAGTGGAAAGACCTTCGATGCCCGTATTGGATCCAAGTGACCACCTTGATTATGGTCTTGAGCAGATAATGGACAGGATGGATCATCTCGCATATGCAGGGGTGATGTCTTGGTTTATCGAGCCGGTCATGACCAGGTGATTCTTCGGAGAGAAATTTGACAACACTGTTGCTAGTATTTTTTCACACCGTTTCCCAATTCGACGTGTTGAGAACACAATGCTCAGACTCGGAGAAAACTGCCAGGGCTGCTCGGACCTTGTTGATTGAGGCGAAAAGTGTGCGGGATAAGTTTGTTGTTGAGCTTGAGTCCTTGAAGATCAAGTTGGATGGGGTTCATGCTCGTTTATGTGATGTGGAGAGGGAGTTATCTACCAATAAGGCAGCTTATGATGAGACTTCACGTGTTGAGATTGAACAATCCGTTAATCGCAACATTGCTGAGAAGCCGGTGGAATAGTTGACAGCTGCGCTCGACGATGTCAAGGTAGATATTTTCGTTATGCTTACCACCGTTGAGGGGAGGCTTTCCGCAGCAAAAAACGAACTCGCCACTGCCAAGGACAAGCTTCGCATTGTCGATGTTGAAAATTGGAAGCGAGTTGTTGATGTGTCGATTGATCTTCTTGATTATATCGAGGGGTTCGGTGTGGATTTATCCAGGTACCACTACTTGGTTGATCAAGCTTTCGAAGATGATGATGGTGAAGAAATTACTTTGTACCCTTCGAGCGCTACAGTAGTTGAAGAGCCATTGTTTCCTTCCCATTCTGAAGAGAAAATTTTGCCCTTTTCCCATAGATGATGTTGCTAACGACGTTGTGGTTGCCTCCATTTCTTCTTCCACTCCTTCATCTACTTTTCCGAATGTAGCAGAATAGCGTCGTTAATGAAAATAGCTTTTTATTTTTTGGTATTGCATGTTTTCGTATTTTATCTTGTCAACTCGTTATGTGTTGCTTGTTCCCCTTTCAATTAAGTTGTAGTCATATCAAACTTCACTTCGATTTTCTTTATGTCTACTTTCATGTTTTGACGCATTAGTTGTCTTGAGATGGGTTGAGTTTATCCTTTTTTATGTGTTGGAGCTTGCGCGAGCAAGTTGATTTTTTGCCTTGATTTTTACTTTGTTGGTTCAACATGTCGGTCGACCCGTAGCTATTTGAATTAAGTTGATTCGTTCCTTCAATTTTGACTTCGTTGATTCAACGTACTAATCGACTTGAAACTTTCTAAATTGAGCTGACTTGTTCGTTCAATTCTTACTTCGTTGGTTTGACGTACTAGTCAACTTGAATTTTTTTTTTACTTAAGTTGACTTGATTGTCCGACTTTTACTTTGTTGATTTGACGCATCGGTCAACTCAAAGTTTTTCGAATTAAGTTGACTCATTTGACCAACTTTAACTCTGTTGATTCGACGAATTAGTGGACTCGATTTTTTTGAATTAAGTTGACTCGTTCGTCCAATTTTTACTTCATTGGTTCAACGCATCGTTCGACTTGAAGTTTTCTGGATATATTGACTCATTCGTCCGACTTTTACTTCGTTGGTTTGACGCATCGGCCGACTCAAAGTTTTCTAAATTAAGTTGACTCGTTCGTTCAACTCTTACTTTATTTTTTTGACGTACTAGTTAGCCTGAAGTTGTTTTTTACTTAAGTTGGCTCATTTGTCCAACTTTTACTTTGTTGGTTCGACGCCGGTTGACTCGAAGTTTTCTGAATTAAGCTGACTCGTTCGTCCAACTTTTACTTCGTAGGTTCGATGCATTGGTCGACTTGAAGTTTTCTGAATTAAGTTGACTCGTTTGTCCAACTCTTAATTTGTTTATTTGACATACTAGTTGGGCCCAAAGTTGTTTTTTACCTAAGTTGACTCGTTTGTCAAACTTTTAATTTGTTGGTTCGACGCATCGGTCGACTCGAATTTTTTCAAATTAAGTTGACTCATTCGTCCAACTTTTACTTCGTAGGTTCGACATATCGGTCGACTCAAAGTTTTCTAAATTAAGTTGACTCGTTCGTCCAATTTTACTTCATTGGTTCGACACATCAGTCGACTCGAAGTTTTCTGAATTAAGTTTACTCGTTCGTCCAACTTTTACTTCGTGGTTAATCAAACCAAATTTTTTTTTATTAAATATATTCGACTTGTGTCCTAATTTCTTTTGGCTTAATATGTCGATTGCTCCGTGCAGCTAAGTTTTAAGAATTTATCCTATCGTCCACGCATAAGATGGGGATTCCCAATTTGTAACTTTATTGATATTTCCATTTTGGATGTTGTGACCAACCCTAACGGTTGTTTTTCTGAAGCAGTTATGCTAAATTGAAAAGTGATTTGCTTTGTCTTCCCGATCTTTGCTTTGTTGATGTTGATCCTTGTGCTAAAGATTTATGTTTTTGTTGCTATGTTTCATATAGCCTATGTCTTCATTCGCCATATTTACTATTTGTTATGCTTTGTTTGTTCATAGTATATGTTATCGTAGCTAACAGACTCGGGGTGGTTTCTAATCCGGCAACTAAGCAGTATTGATTTGTTCGATCGTGCTTACATCAGCGCCAAACTGTCCAATCATGCTCATATCAGTGCCAAATTGTCCAATCATGCTCATGTTAGCTTCGGGTTCGACATCAACTATCGAGGTTTGGTCAAGTCTGTTGTCACCGATTTTGTCGTTGGTAATTCGGCTTGGGGTTGCATCCGTCAGTAGGGTCCTTGAATCGTGTCAGTTGATCGGTGCAAACTTTTCCATGTTCCATGCATTGGTAGAATGGTTCGTCTGCTTTCGTTAGTACTCCTGTTTTGATATAAATAAGCTCGAGTGGGAAGTATTTTCGGTTGCTTCTTTAGTTGAGTTGATTGTTTTGTTTCCTCTGGTCATGTAGTGTAGGGTGTATATTAGTTATTTGGGCTATTCTTTTGACCGCGTGGTGGTATCTGTTTTTTCTTCCCTTAATTTGAGCTATTTGTCTAGCATCCCGATGAATTCGTCGAGTTGTCCTCTCTGAACCCAATGCTCAATTTCATCTTTTAGATTGTAGAAGTCTTCGGTATTGTGCCAACGATCCTTATGGAAGGAACAATATTTGTTTTTGTTTCTTTTTTCCGGGTCTCCTATCATCCTGAGTGGCCAATTTATATCATCCCATTTCGCTATATGCTTAAGTATATTGACCTGACTCATTTTCAAGGTCGTATATGGTTTGTATGTCTTTATCATTACACTTGTTATTCGCTCGTGTCGGGGTCGTGCTGACAACATCTTCTCGGACTCTTGTTGGTTCAATTCGGTTCTTCCGCTATTCTGATGCCTCTTTGAATGAATGTTATCCACCTGAGGTCCGTGCGTTTCATCTTTTTCATCCCTCATTTCCCATTTCCTTGAACTATTTTCCATTTCTTGGTTATTTTCCCTCCTGACAGCTTTCATATCCTCGAGAAAAATGTGTTTTGGGTTATTTTCAATAGGATTGCCAGACATTTTGGAGGTTCCAGGTTGAGAGCATAAAAAAGGGGCCTATCTTCAGCATACGTTGAAAGTTGCGGCGGCTATATCATCGCTACATCTATCGATCATTGTCAGTTCGTTGGTGAAACGAGTAATGTATTCCTGTATCGTTTTTCGGGCTTTTGCTTGATATGGAGGAGGTAGTGTGATCTTTCCTCATCCGTTGACTTTCGATGAATATTGTGATAGGCGGTGGCTAACGCCAGGTAAAAAGTTTATTGACCTCGGTGATAGGCTGTTGAACCAATTCATTGTTGTGGAGGTAAGACTAGTCATAAATGTCTTGCACAAGATTGACTGTGTAGTATTCTTCAATGCCATCATGTGGTGGAAATGCCTCAAGTGATCTGTTGGGTCAGTGGTGCCATCATATACTTTGAACTTTGGTGAAGTGAACTTCTTTAGCATAGGGGTTATCAAGAGGGCGTCGGAGAATGGTAGCTTGGATAGTTCATGCACTACATTGGGATCAGTGACTCTGATTCTGAACGGGATTTCAGCGGGCGTTCCGTTGCCTTGTGGAGTTTTACCTTAAAGGAGTTCATTGCTTTCAAGGTTTCCCTGTTGAGGTTTTATTGGACCTTCATCGCCCCCTCGAGTTCGGTTGGTGGAGTTTTGCTGTGGCGACTCTTGAATAAGATTGGCTGATTGAATGCACTTGTGGGTGAGTTTTTCTAGCATATTCGTCATGTGGTTCATTTGGACCATAAAATAAGTCTACCCGAGGATCCATGGCAGAGTTTCCAGATGTCTTGGATGTCTACGCTGTTGCATGATGTGGATCTCGAATGTCGGGTGCCATTGGCCCGATGATTTGAGCTACGTCTTGTTCGCGAGATGCTTGTGATACATTGTTGTCAGTAGGAGGGTTATTGTGATCGTCGCTGGATTGAGGATCTGTAAAGTGTGTCATTTGTTCTGACAGCTCGTTCACTGCTTATCATATTTTGGTGAAGTTCATCATCGTTGATCTTCTTTTAAGAAAGGAAACTCGTTGTTCCTCACAGACGACACCAAATTGATGCATCCAAATCTCGTATTCTTGAGAATTTGACCCGTAAAACAGATGTTAGACTGCCAAAGACCACCTTTTTAGTGGCCGAATTCACTCCGATGCTTAAGTCAATGATGATTCTATTTGAAGAAGAAAATAAATCTGGACAAAACTCACTTAAAGTTGCATACCCGTGTCGAATGTTCCCTTTACCTTTTATAATGGTCATGGTTAATTCTCTGCGTGACTTAAGCATATGTGGCGCAACAAACAGAGATGTATTTTGTAACAGTCTCCTCATTTACGGAGATGCGTCCATGGAGACGTAACTCCCTCCATGACTCTTTTTTATGAGATAGTTCGTGTCATGCCTGGATTTGGACTTGGATTCGTATAGATATGGATTTGAGTTTCAATCACGTCTTCCTTTAATGGGCCATGTTTGGGCTTTTATGATTGACTTTAATCTTATTGGGTTTTACGAGCTGGCCCAGTAGATGTGATGTCAAATCCTCGTGATGGATGTTGTTCTGCCATGTGTATGACTGTGATGCCGGTGTATTTTGATCTATCATAAAATATATATGAGCAAATTATTTAACATCATTAGGATATGAAGAAAGACTACTCAAAAAGGGGAAAAAGGTACATGTAAGCTGATAAAACAAATAAAATGAAATGGTTTAAAGACTAGAAAAAACGATGCATAAACCAAAACGTTTATGTAATTGAAATTGAAATTGAAAAGTCTTTGACCAAAACGTTGGTTAAACCAAATGATGTCATGATGACTGGACTACCACTAAATCATGAAAAAACATTTTATTATTAGTAAACGGTAGAAAGGTCTTCATAGAATGGTACGTAACACAAATAGCGGAACAAATAAATTTTTTGAGATGAATCTAGATGAATATGTTGGTAATGTAATTTTGAGTCTTACAAGAAATCATGTTGTATTTCGAGTCTTATGATATCTCTTATCCCATCAATTTAAAGAAGTTTAAATTAAAAATATTTATTTTAGCAAGTTAACTTATCCATGACTTCTTCCGCTAAATATATATTTTGATTTTCCTAATTAATATATTTGCAAATATTCATACACATTAGACCATAACTAATCACTTTAGCTAAATAATATTAATTAAAATTGTAATTAATTGATTATTTAAAATACCCAGGCTGAGCAATGGGTGAGTTTTGAAAACTGGAATCGAGGATCGGATCAAAAATTTTGGACCGGTCTAAAAACCAGACTGAAGATTAAAATAATATTAATAAACCGAACCAATCAGGCTAGTCTGGCTCAGGTCCCTAATTCGGTTTTGCGGTCTGAAATGCCCAGTCTTAGAGGGTGTTTGTTTTTTTTTGTTCTGAATAAAGTCAGAAGTTTTAATAAAAAGTGGGACACCCTATTTAGGGTATTTGTTTTTAGTTCTGATTAAAAGTTGAACTTCTGATTAGAGTAAACATCAAAGGGTGTTGATCACTTAACACTGAATGCTTAATGAGCAATAATAATCTCATAATAAATTTATAATAACTAATATGTTACCCCTATCCTTCACCAACCATACCCTTTTATCCACATCCTCTTTATCACACGAGAAATGTTGTCACCACCACCACCCTCCCCTGCCTCTCATCATCCTCTTCAATTTCTCATTTCTCTTTCTCTTGAGATTTTATAAGGAACAGAGAGGAATATATGGTTGTTCTTAGTGGTAGTAAAAGGGGGATTTTCATGGTGTTTTGAGGAGAGAAAACATGTGGAGAAGGGGAGATAACATGTGGTTTGTGATGGCGATGAGAGTTATGAGGTGAATAAAAATATCAACAAACTTTAAATCAACACATTAAAAAACATATTTAATTTTATAACTTTTAATCACCGGCTCATTAAAAAATGAAACAAACAATTTATTTATAAGCTCCTTGAAAACTTTAGTTGCACTTAGAAGTTAGCTTACAAACTCTTGGAAAAAAAAAGAAAAAAAAAAAAGAAGCCACCACCTCACTGCGATGTATTTGAGAAACATTTTTGAGCTAATGACACTCCAATAACTTGGGAATCCCTTGGAAATTATACATCTCCTTTTTCTCCTTTAACATATTTTGTTGACTCAAAATATGCTTGTTCCCCTTGGGGACTCCAGGGTAGTCTAGTCATTTCAGCGCCCCACAAGAAAGAAACATAGCATGTATTTCTCCAATTTCTTGGTCTAAATCTCTCTTCATCAGTCCGTAACGAAATCTTAAATCGAGATCTGGGCAGTCACCTCTGGGTTTTCAGTGCAGGCTCCTCAGTCTGACCGCTACCCGAACAGTATTTATACGCCAAAGTCTACGTATTTTCTCCGTATATGTGACTTTGGAGTTTGTAAAAATATAAATATTTATGAGGGTCAGGAAAAAAAGCCCCCGAAAAAAAACAGCTTTTTTTCGTTTTTTCTTCTCTGCGAGAGAGAGAGAGCGAACCCAAGCGAGCGAGAGAGAGTTCAGAGACCTTTCATGGCGTCTTTCGATCCGTACGCGAAGGAGTTGTTCGGTTTCTGTTATTGCAGTTGAAGCTTTGAAAGCGTGTGTTGAGATCCGTTTGGGGCTTTATTGTATACGCAAGTGTGGTAATTCTTGATTCATTTCGGATTTGGTTTTTAGGGTTTGTTATATTTCAAATTGGAACTTAGGGTTTCAATTTGAAATCTTTTTTGACGCTATTTGTGTGTTTTCAGAGCTGATTGAGGGGAAACCCTACATTGGGGTTGTGGTGATTTTGGTGGAAATTAGGGTTCTGAGTGAGGAGGCAGGATTGAATTGATCTGGTTCGAAGAGATTGAAGTATGAGCATCGACACTCCCAGGGGAGGGGAGAATTAGGGTTCTTTTAAGGAGGTCTGTGGATTTCCATGGGCGATGGAGGAGTGGTCTTCATGCCTTCGCAGCATGTAATGGAAAGATTAGAAATTTCAGATACGTCCTGCAGAGGCAATGGTGGGTTTAGTTTGAAGAAGAAGAAGTCTATTCAATTCTCTGAGTCGCAGCAGCTGCAGCAGAAGCATGAGAAGAAGATGGACACGGAGAAGGAAGAATTTGGTTCACAGAGTGTGAGGGATGGAGAAATTGAGAATGGGGAGATTGTGCCGGAGGTGGAAGAGGGAGAATTACGAATGGAGAAGGATGTTAAGGTAGAAGTAGAGAATGGGGAGTTTTTGCTGGATAGTATACCGAGAAGGGAAGTTGAGAGGTGGCGGAGAGGGCGGGAAATTGAGAAAGGGGAGTATGTGCCTGAAAAGAGGCGTAGAGAGGAGTTGGAGAAGGGAGATAGAAGAGCGTGGAAAGGTGAAATTGAGAAAGGAGAGATTGTGCAAGATAAATGGAGAAAAAGTGACTTGGAGAAATTGGATGTTGTTCCTGGGAGAGGGCGGAAAGGGGAGCTGGAGAAGGGAGGGTTTGTATCTAATAAGTTTAAGAAGCGGGAAGTAGGGAAGGAAGGATGGGCATACTGCCGAGCACGCTCGCCACCTTCTAAGAAGTATGCTGATGAGGAAGCATTTTATCATAAAAATGAGTTCAACAGAAATGATGGAAATGAGTGGAGAAAGAAGTCTTTGGTTTGGGAACCACCTCACAACAAAGAGTCAAAGACCAGCTCGAGAACTGCAGAGGATGAACTGGGCTCAGTGAAGCATGAGAACAATGATGGAAAGAATTATAGGAAAGAATCTTCCTCGAACAACTGGTTGAAAAGGCCTGGTCCCGAATCAGGTAAGATTAGCCGTAGATATAATGGCGACTTCATTGATTATTCAAGTTCAAGAAGCAGGAAGGCTTCTGGGGATGGGAATCACTCTGGATTTCCAGAAAAACATCATTCACGCCAATCAGTGGAGAGGCCATACAGAAACAATTCTTCTGCTCGCATGCCCACATTGAACAGGTACAATTCTAGGCATGTTGATCCTTCATTGCCTTCCAGAAGACAACAAGATAAGCATGCAGGTTATGTTGACTCATCTCCACATGGCAGGGCCCGACATCATGATCATCGCGACCGAAGTCCAACTCACTTTGAGATATCTCCACGTGATCAGGCCCGTAACCATGATTACAGAAACAGAAGTCCAGTTCGCCAGAGGTCCCCTCAGCTCCGAGGTCGACACTATGATCGGAGAGATCGTACCCCAGGGTACTCGGATAGGTCCTCACTTGATCGTGAACATTCTCCGCATACCCGCTCTAGGCGTCATAATCGCAGGGATTTGACACCAGGTTACTTGGAGAGATCCCCACATGATCGTGACCAGTCCCCATATGCAAGCAGTAGGTATCATGATCACAGAGATCAGATCCCTGGTCACTTGGAAAGATCTCCCCTTGATTCTGACCAGTCCCCGTGTGTTCAAGCTCGGCGTCATGATCGCAGGGATCAAACCCCAGGTTATTTGGAAAGATCACTGGCTGGAAGATCCCAAGATCATGGTGAAGCTTGTCGAAAGAGTGAAGTAAGTGAAGCCAAGCATGCTCAAGATGGAAGCCAGGTTGACGACAGTAAGCTTGGTCAGATTGGTTCTACTGTAAGAGAACCTTGTAACCATTCATCAAGTAAACAACTACACAACATCAGTAATCTTGATAAAAATAATGGTTCTATTGAGAGTAATGCTGATGCTCAGCTAAAAAAGGAAGAGCAGTTAATGGATGCAACTTTGAATAGCACGGAACTTCCTCAAGTCAATGAGGCTCCCGAAGAGTTGTTGTCCATGGAAGAGGATATGGATATATCTGATACTCCGCCACATGTTTCAGTAATGGCCGATTCAACGTCAGGAGATTGGTTTTATTTGGATCATTTTGGGATGGAACAAGGTCCTTCCAAACTGTCTGATCTCAAGAGGCTTGTGGAGGACGGTGTTCTCCAGTCAGATCATTTAATTAAGCACTCAGCAAGTGAATGGTGGTTGACAGTTGAAAATGCCGCTTCTCCATCATTGCCAGCAAATTTCTCATCCATTGTCTCAGATAGTGTGACCCAGCTTGTTAGTCCACCTGAAGCTCCTGGGAATCTCTTGTCAGATACTGGTGATGCAGGGCATTCTACTAACCTGCCTGACCAGGAACGATCAGTTGCTTTATCACAGCTTCCAACCCAATTGGATGACAGCTCAATTGCATTAGGCGATTCAAAAGATCTCCACATTGATGATAGAGTTGCAGCTTTGTTAGAGGGTTATACTGTTACTCCAGGGAGGGAACTTGCGATAGTTGGAGGCATGAGTTTTAACTTTATATTCTCTCTTTTGAATTCTTTATACATAAAACTTACTTATAATGTCATTCATGGGATGCATGTTGATTATGTTGTTGCGTTCTCTGGAAATGATTTTGCAGAAGCTCTACATATGACGTTTGAGTTTAAAGAATGGGAGAAATGGATTAATTCTGAAGGTACTGTTGACTGTTTTGATTGTATAGGACCAATTTGTTTACTTTAAACCCCTGGTCATATGTATGCATTTTTTCTCCATGTTATAATTATTAGTGATGTGACACCCTATTACCCTTGTTTTTCCTCGACATTCCAATACATCAAACTGATTGGAATAGCGACTAGCCGACTATATTAATCAAACTGATGTGATTGGTAGCTTGATCTCACCTAATGTACTTCTAAAATTAGAGAAAACGGCAGTTAGAACATTGTCATTTATCTTTCTTCATAATTTATAAGGAAACTATGATAAGTTAAGGAATTTGATAAAAACTATGAGGGGAAGGCAAAACAACTTGAACAAATTTGTCAGCACTGGAAGCTTCTCTATTTTAAATTTAGACCACACACTGTAGCCACTTAGTTATTCTCTACTTTGAAGCTTCTCTCAGTGGAGCATACACGTTTCCTGTTTGTACGTGATATATATATATATATGTTCAATTATGGAGGTTTGATGTATGGTCTGAGATATTACTAAGTACAGAGTTTAGCCTCTTTAAGAAGTTGGGACACATTGAGAACTTTGTTTTATCTGTGGCTCCTTGATAAGTAGGTTTGTACAATTGGATAATGTGATTATCATTTAAATATGATAACCTGAACCTGAGTTTGCGCCACATCATTAAACAATTACGTCTGGCTATATGTTTTTGTACTTTGTATTTTGAAGTCTTTTTTCCTCGATATAAAAATAATCTATGTTCTTTTACATGGTCAATGAAAATTGATGATAAATTTTGCTGTGATAATAACACTGAATTTTAAGGGTCAATATGGGGATCTTTCCAAAATATTGTCAGTTGGGTCAACCACATTGACCTGAAAGTCTTGGTAAAAAATGGGCCGTAATGCCTAAATAATATAAACTTTGCTCTCCATCTGAAATATTGCAAAACTTATGGGTGTAAATAACCAGAATTTAAATCCAAAGTTGTAATACTGATGTGATATTTTAATGTATGCCACAATGTATGAGACCATAATGTGTCTTTTCTGATTTTGAGATTTTAATAACTCCTGAAATTATGATTGTATGGTTTAGTATTAACTGTACCTGCATTTGAGTGCTGATATAACCGATCTAGAAGTTTTGAATTTAAGTGTTGATATCATAATGAGGATTTTTTTTTTCTTTTTCTTTTATGGGTATTCAGGTTTTACAAGGTCTTGGCCCAGCCCCGATGAACAACGCTGGGATCGACGAGACGAACAATTTAGTAGGTCCTTTGATTCCATGTCAAAAGAAGTCGCCGAAACAAGAGCAAATGCATTTTGTTATAGGGATTTTGGATTTTCTGGTTACACTAGTGACTGGTTCTGTGGACGATGGTCATGCAAGGGCGGAGACTGGAAAAGGAATGATGAAGCTGCTGAAGATAGATCTTTTAGGAGGAAATTTGTGCTGAATGATGGTTTCCCTCTTTGTCAGATGCCAAAATCTGGATATGAGGACCCCCGTTGGCGTAGGAAAGATGAATTGTACTATCCATCTCGTGTCCGAAGGCTGAGTTTGCCACCTTGGGCCTTTTCCGTGTCGGAAGAAAGGACTGATTGCAATGGAACAAACAGATCAAATCAGATCAAGCTACCAGTGGTCCCGAGGGGTGTGAAAGGGACAGTGCTACCCGTTGTAAGGATAAATACATGTGTAGTCAGTGACTATATTCCATCTGTTGGTGAGTCTCGTATGACAGTTAGAGGATATGAACGCCATTCTTCAAGGTCCATTCGGCCTCACTCTTCAAGTAGTGATGGCAGGATAACAGGAGCAGAAGGTGTTTCTCAGTCTGAGAGGACCAATGAAAAAGACCTACAGGGCTTGCAGAATTGCGTCCAACAAGTCATTATTCCAAAAAACCGTGTTTGCTCAGTAGATGACTTGCAGTTACATTTGGGTGATTGGTACTATGTTGATGGTGCTGGTCATGAACATGGTCCCTCATCTTTTTCAGAATTACAGGTTTTAGTTGACAAAGGTACCATCCAAAAGCATACAAGCGTTTTTAGGAAGTTGGATAATATATGGGTTCCAGTTAGTTACGCAGCTCTGGGCTCTAAAGCTGCAGAGTGTTCTCAAGATAAGAAAGATTCGCCAATAGTTGATTCTTCCAAAATTCCACTTTCACAATCAGATCTTACTATGCATGGTACACCTCTGAGGTCAAGTTCGTTTCACAGCTTGCATCCACAATTTATCGGTTATACACGAGGGAAGCTGCACGAGCTTGTCATGAAATCTTATAAGAGTCGGGAGTTTGCTGCAGCTATAAATGAGGTTCTGGATCCATGGATCAATGCTAAGCAGCCAAAGAAAGATCTGGAGAAACACTCGCATGACATGATGCAAAAGTTTCGAAGATCAGGTTTGTGGAAAACCTTCTGCTTGGTATCTCTATGAAAGTGACAATCTCTACCCCCCCAACACCACAGACACACCCAATTTATATTCTCAAAGATGTAGAAATCATTGATTTCTAACTCTCGTTGATTGTTATAGCATTGGTTACAAATTCTACATGTGTCTTGTCTAAAACAATTGCCATAGGGATTTGTTTATTCATAAATTTTAGCATATACTTCATTTGAATTTTTGGTATGTGAACTTTATCAATGTTTAAGTGACCCTCTTTGTCAAACTGTTATTCATGACAGAAGATGATTATATTCGTTCTGGTAAAAGAGCTCGGTTACTTGCTGATGAAAGTGAAGATGAATATGAGTTAGAAGTTGATCTCCTCAAAGGTCAGAAGGATGGTTGCTTGTTTGAAGATTTATGTGGTGATGCTACTTTTCGTCAGGCAGAAAATATGAATACTGAAGCTGAGATGGAAAGCTGGGGTTTGTTGAATGGTAATATTTTAGCAAGAATTTTCCACTTCCTGAGAACTGATATGAGGTCCATTGCCTTTTCTGCTGCTACGTGTAAACACTGGAATGCTGCCGTCAAGTTCTACAGGGATATCTCTAAACAGGTCGACTTGTCAGAAGCAGGCCCCAGCTGCACTGACTCCATGTTCCGGAAGATAATGGTAGGATTCCAATTCTGTTGGTAGTACCCTAATACTAGGTATTAGGAAAAACTATTGACAAGCTTTCCCTAACTAACATTTGTCTCACTGCTTAAATTTACAGAATGCTTATGACAAAATGAAGATGACGTCTATCATTTTGGTTGGCTGCACAAATATCAGTGCTGGCACACTTGAAGAAGTTCTCTTTTCCTTACCGTACATATCTTCTGTAAATATTGGAGGTTGCAGTCAGTTTGGAGAGTTGTCTCAGAAACTTCCGAACATTAAGTGGATAAAGTATCGTAGTTTGAGTGAGACAAGGACGCTTGAGGAGTCATCTTCTAAGATAAAGAGCCTTAAACAGATTGCTGATAGAAGTCTTCCATTTTCTAAAGCCTTCAAGGGGTCAAATAGTCATTCACGAGGATACAGTGATTCTGGGGATGCTCATTCTCATGATTCTGCTTTAAATTGTAGGGATTCAGAAATTAGGTCATTTCGACAAGGTTTCTACAAACGTAAGAAATTACTTGATGCCAGAAGGTCCTCTTCCCTTCTTTCCCACGAAGCTCGTATGAGAAGGTGGTTATATCGGAAGCCAGAAAATGGATATAAGAGATTGGAAGAGTTCATAACGCTCAGTCTCAAGTACATCATGAAGGAGAACACCTACGATTTCTTTATACCGAAGGTACTAGTTGTGATTGTAGATGTGTACTTTATTGATGTTTATTTTCAAAACTTTTCTTTGATTTTCTCTGCTTTTTTTTCAAACTTAAACTATCCAGGTTACAGAAATTGAAGAGAAGATGAAGAATGGTTATTACATGGATAATGGATTGGGTTCAATCAAAGAAGATATTAAACGAATGTGCCGAGATGCAATCAAGTAAGTTATTTCTCTTTGTTAATCAAATGGTTAAAATAGGAAACCATATCAGTCAAATGGTAAAAAGGGTTAGTTTTAGCATTCTCCTGCTGTTAAAATTTGATAAGGTTCAGCGAAAACTTACAAACCAAATCATAACCGAAACTTGATAAGCAAAGTTTCACAACTTCAATGAATTCTCAAAATTCAGTAAAAACTAAAACTTCATACCATTTATTCTTCATGCCTATTTAATCTCAATAAATCCTAAACCTAATTCCTATTGGACACGTACTCCTAGTTGGGCCTTAACATGTACTGATCCAATAAAATAATAATTAACACTAAATAAATACTAATACTTATATACAACCCATTATTACATCATTCTAGTATATCTTATTATGGTTTTTGTATATCTTATTATGTTGGTGCATTCGAGTTTAAGATTTTGATGCTAAACGCTTGTTAAATCTTCCTTTTTCTGTTTATGTCCCATATTTTCTCTATTGGTTTTTAGTATTCTTACGAATTTTGATTTTTTTAAAATAATGATTTTATTCTACAGAGCAAAAGTCGAGCTGGAGCCAGAGATATGAACCATGTAATAATGTTGTTTATTCAACTTGTCAAAAAATTGGAAGAAAATTCTAAGTCTTCCCTTGAAAGAGAGGAAATGATGAAGATGTTGAAAGACAACCCATCAACAGGGTTCTATTCAGCTGCATCCAGAATTAAAAAGAAGCACATCAAATCAACAAATGAAAGAAAATCCATGAATAGGGGTAATGGCAGTATCTATGGAAATGGTACCTCTAGTTACGGAGATTATGCTACTGATAGGGAAATTAAGAGACGGTTATCTAAATTGAATAAAAGAACTCTAGATTCAGAAAGTGAAACTTCAGATGACCCTGAGAGGTCTTCTGAAGATGCCTGCAGGGATGGTGATAGTACTGCCTCTGATACAGAGAGTGATCCGGAACTGTATTCAGAAGTTGGAATGCGCAATCATAGAAATGATTCCTTGCTCGATGATCATTCCCTAGATTCTATTTCTGAAGATCGTGAATGGGGTGCTCGCATGACAAAAGCCAGTCTTGTTCCTCCTGTTACTAGGAAATATGAAGTTATTGATCAATATGTTATCATAGCAGATGAGGAGGAGGTGCAGCGGAAGATGCTTGTTACTCTACCAGAGGATTATGCTGAGAAGATCAATGCTCAGAAAAGTGGTGTCGAGGAATCAGATCTCGAACTTCCTGAAGTGAAGGACTACAAACCTAGAAAACAGCTGGGTGAAGAGGTCTTAGAACAAGAAGTGTATGGTATAGATCCTTACACTCATAATCTTCTCCTTGACTCAATGCCCGATGAGTTGGATTGGCCACTTCTTGAAAAAGCATTTGTTTATAGAGGATACCCTTCTACGTACTCTGAATACCCAAGTCAGGCACTTTACTGGTACTGGCAATGCCCCTATGAAATATCCTTTGCAGCCTGTTGTTGAAGAAATTCAAAGGAACGCTGAGGAAAATGGTCATAGACGAATTATAAAAATGTGCCAGGGCATCCTTAAGGCAATACAAAGTCGTCCCGAGGACAACTATGTTTCTTACAGAAAGGTATGTTTATCCTCCCCAAGCAGTATAAATATCATTCCTTGTTCCAAGATTTAGTTGGGTATGTTTTAACCTTTTTCTTCATCTTGTCACTTCTCCGCTTGTTGGATGGATTTTGGTGATCAGGGGCTTGGTGTTGTTTGCAATAGAGAAGAGGGCTTTGAGCATGAAGATTTCGTTGTGGAGTTTCTGGGAGAGGTATGTTATAACTAAATTTTTTTTGGACTTATTTACATGTTTGACGGTCTCCTATTGCTTCTTGTTTCATGCTATATGTGCATGTTTCTCTCTATCCCCCCCCCCCCCCCCCCTCTCCTAATCATCAACCACTAAAGTTTTGAGCACTTGAAAGGTATAACCATGTGGCAATGACATGGTTGGGTGTGTCTGGGTCTGATGCAATTTACTAAAATACCCTACAATATAAATACACTTCTATACATTGTACTTTTTTTTCTTTCCTAGTTATGTTACTAATAGAGTAAATATTTTACATGTATAAATATCGTTACCTTTGAATTAAAGATCTAAGAGTCCACAATAAGCTAAAAAAATGCAAACATTAAATTCGAAGACAAAATTTACGTTATCCCACTCGCCGCAAGCTCCAAAACTGTTTTATTATTTAGTAGATAGGTAACTTGAACAACCCTCTAAGGTTATGTAAATGTCAAGGCACCATTTGAGGGTGAGTGCGCTCTCTTTGAGTGCATGGCTCCATGTCAGATAGTGCCTGGAACTCTGACCACTCATTGTCGCAATTAAATTAGGCCAAACCTCCTGCACTATCAGAGATGGAGTCACACATTTTGAGAGGGTGCACCATAGATGGCGCTGGGGGAAACTCATTACCCCCCAAGTGATGTGAAAGATGTAAACGTTTTACAAAATTCCCGCATCTTACTGTAGATGCTCTTAGCATGGTTTGTCGGAGTGTCCAAATGTGTGTTGGGGCCTCCACTACGCACAGACATGTTTTCTCTCATCTATATTTATTTTTAAATGTCGCAGTTCTTTATTATTTATTAGAAAAAATTTCCTTGCTACATAGACCAGAACAATTAAATTTATATACAAGTTTACCCTTCATTTCTTGGTGTCTCTTTGTGAAGGTTTATCCAGTTTGGAAGTGGTTTGAGAAGCAGGATGGTATTCGGTCTTTGCAAAAAAAACAGCAAAGATCCAGCACCCGAGTTCTATACATATATTTAGAAAGGCCAAAGGTGAGTTATTTTAAGTTATGCTAAACTTACACTGGCCTCTTCAAGCTTTCGTACTCATATGGTTACATTTTTTTCTAATTGGCAGGGTGATCAGGACGGTTATGATTTAGTTGTTGTTGATGCCATGCACAAAGCAAACTATGCAAGCAGAATATGTCATTCCTGCCGACCCAATTGCGAAGCCAAGTAAGTATTACTAGCATTGTAGTCTTTTTTTTCCCTTGTTTCTATAGCTATGTGTAGCCATGCTGTTGTATTTCATAGATCACGTGAATTTTTAAAAGGTGAAACTAGTCACAACAGTGAGCATATCAGAGATAAGACAAAGGGTTCTTGTTTAGATGATTACTAAATACCTATGTCTGGTAATGGCAACGGGCTGGGTATGCTATACCCATACCCGAACCTGTTCCCCATGTAATGTTCAATACTGCCCTGTTTCCTCAGATGCTATCATTTGGGTATCCCCAATCCACTATACCCAGTAAGCTTTATAAGGAGCTCTAGGAAATCTGAGATATCTCATGAAATTCCTTTTTCTTGTCAAAAGCACTACATCGTTTCTTTTTTGTAAATCACCTGCTTACTACTCCACATGAAAACAGAGTTACTGCTGTGGATGGGCAGTACAGATGGAGTTTATTCCGTAAGGCCAATCGGATACGGTGAGGAGATCACTTTTGATTACAACTCGGTAACCGAGGTTTGTATATTCTATCTCGAAGTTTCATTGAATCTGCAAAAGGCCCGTCTCCTGTATTCTAATGACTATGACTTCTATGGTGCAGAGCAAGGAAGAGTACGAAGCATCTGTTTGTTTGTGTGCAGCCAAATTTGCCGAGGAAGCTACTTGAATCTGACTGGTGAAGGGGCTTATCAAAAGGTTGGAAAAGCAATGCTCTTCATAAGGTTCCTGTTAATTTGATGTTGATACTGAATTTGAGTAATCAGAACTTGTATGGGTCCAATCTCTACATTCTCACTCAGTCACTCTTGAGTCTGGCAAGGAATGTTTTCTAGTACTATTGGATACTATATACATATCTTCCTGTCTTTGTATTTATCTTCTGCTAATGTGAATGCAATGTCCATCAGGTAATTTCAGAGCGCCATGGGATGCTGGATCGACATCAATGATGCTAGAGCTTGTCAGTTGAATTTTGTCTCTGAAGAAGATTATATTGATTTGGGAAAAGCTGGTTTGGGCACATGCTTGCTTGCTGGTTTACCTGATTGGCTCATTGCATATACTGCCCGATTGGTAACTGTCTTGTCATTTCTCTAAATTGTTTCTATTGAATCTCTGTTCATTCTCTGACACAATAGTGGTGAATCTTGAATGAAGGTGAGGTTCATCAACTTTGAAAGAACAAAACTTCCCGAAGAGATTCTAAGACATAACATTGAAGAGAAGAAGAAATTCTTTTTAGATATTTGCCATGATGTTGAGAAGAGTGAGGCTGAAGTACAGGTGAACATTTGTTTTTTACTGTCCTGCCAATTTTTCTTGGAAAGTGTTCTTCAATTGCTGTTATTGCCGTAAATTTCAGAAAGTCCTGATCTGATTCTGAGGATTGTATTCACCCATCCCATAAAAAATGTTATAGTCAAAATCTGAATATCTTACCCCATAAAATAAAAGATGAATTTTTAATTGGATGGTGTTTAATTGCTCAGTTTGTGAACAACTTTTTATTGGGCTCTACTGGAGTTTGGCATGGATGATTATTCATGCTTATAGGATCCTCACAAAAAACTCATTGGCATCTGAAATTTCTAACTACATTACTTCATTACATAGGTTCAGTATAAGTACATTGATCCCATTCAATTTGTGCGCTCTCTGGTAACATTTCTTATGAACTAAATGGTTTTTAATTCTCACGTGGATGCTTTGTTGTAATTGACAGGCTGAGGGTGTCTATAATCAAAGGCTTCAGAATTTGGCTCTTACTCTGGATAAGGTGGGTTTCTGTTTATGTTTGTTCTGTTTATATAACTGTTTTGATTCAAATTCGGTAACTAAGTGAATAAATTTGTTCATACATTGACTACTCTGTCTATCGTAGTACATATATTTCAAGGACTTTTCTCCTTTATTTGATTGGTATTTTTACATGGCAATAGTAATTGTTATTCTTACAATAAATAAAACAATTGTCTTCTACCTTTGATTGGGTGGGGGGTAGGGGTGGTCAAGATTGCTCTCTTCACCGTGACGATTTTATGACTTACATTGTGTGGATGTATCAGGAAAGTGGGTCAGAATAGGTGATAACAGTGTTGTTAAAATTGGTAACATTGTACGATCTGACTCGCGATT